>CAUYQV010192754.1:0-61551 GCA_963574575.1 Galagoides demidoff | reverse complement strand
CTCCAACTCCTGGGCTCAAGCGAGTCTCCTGCCTCCACCTCCCAAGTAGCTGGGACCACAGGCGCCCGCCACAACGCCCAGCCATTTTTTGGTTGCAGCCATCATTGTTGTTTGGCAGGTCCGGGCTGGGGATTCGAACCCACCACCTTAGGTGTACGTGGCTGGTGCCTTAGCCGATTGAGCCACAGGCGCCGAGCCCAGAAGCTGTATGTTTAATAGCACTTTGGTCAATTCTGTTATATAATGAGCTTTGGGAGACACTAGGATAAACACACACTTAAAACACTTCCCTTTGCAAATTAAGATATGGCAAAATTTATCTGGAGTTAAAAGAGAACATAATTTTATTCCCTTTGTTGTTGTTGAGACAGTATCTCACTTTGTTATCCTTGGTAGAGTGTGGTGATGTCATTGCTCACAGCAACCTCAAACTCCTGGGCTTAAGTGATTCTCTTGCTTCAGCCTCCCAAGTAGCTGGGACTACAGGCTCACACCGTAACACCTGGCTATTTTTAGAGACGAGGTGGCTCAGGTTGGTCTCCAACCTGTGAGTTCAGGCAATCCACCTGCCTCGGCCTCCCAAGTGCTGGGATTACAGCGGGAGGCACCACGTCCGGCCCCATAATTTTATTCTTTTCTTTTTTCATAATTTTATTCTTAATGTGAAATAAAATGAAAAATGGGTGCTTTCTTGAAAATAGGGAGTCAGTTCAAGTTTAGCAAATCTTTTTTTTTTTAATTTCAAAAAAAAGGACTATTAATTTAGTTTGTTTTTTTTTTAAAGACAGAATCTCACTTTGTTTTTTTTTATTATTTCTTATAGCATAACTATTACATTAATGCAATCATGGGGTACAGTGTGCTGTTTTCATACACATTTTTAAAATACTCTCATCAAACTGGTCAACATAACCTTCATGTCATTGTCTTAGTTATTGAGTCACAATGTTCATACTCTGCTTTTAGAAAGATTCACTTGTACCCTTGTAAGATAAACCGTGCTATTTCAACTTGTACTTTTAACCATTTCATATAGAAAAGAAGTCACAATTGTGTGAAAGTTTATGTCAAATATTTATGGAGTAGGACTTTATGAGGATATAATCATTGGTTTTCAGATTAAGACTGTGGATAGAAAGAGAAAGCTACATTGCATAAACTTGTAATTTAAGCAAATTATTTCTCACACTGTGCAGGAAAATACAGAGAGCAATCAGTGAGAGAAATGACGTGTCCGTGACTTGTACTGTTTGAATCACTGACAATGATGAGCTGACAATACATAAGTTCTGTGAGCCTGCTATCAAAGTATCTGTCTCTAGGGAGGAAAAACTACCCTTGGTAGAGTGAAAAAAATCGAAATCTTATACATCCATTACTTTACAATAATATAGCCTTTGTTATAGACAGATTTTCTTAGTGCTTTGGTGTCTTCATGATTTTTTTTGGCAAGTTTATGGGCTTTCTCTTTATGAATATTTAGGTGCATTTGTATTTTACGATTTTACCCCTAATTACAATTTATAGAAACTTTTAAATTTTGTAGAAGTCCAGGAGCTCCCTGGAATCCTCTGAAACTGACATTTGCTTCATAGAAATTACAAAAGTTAGTATCTTCTGCTGTTTATGCACGAGGCTATTCAACCCAAACTGGTTTTTCTGTAAGATGTCAATTCTTTACACATAGGGGCAGTTAAGAGGTAACCTTTCTGGTGGTCTTCCAGCTAGAACACTCTAGGTAGAGAAACACAGCAAAGAGGGAAAACACATAATGCTTACTGAAATGTCTCTGGTATTTAAATACATCTATACAGGAAGCTGCCTATTGTTCCCCTGCAGCCAAAGCTCATGAACAGTAGCTGCTTTGCAGGTCTCTTCTTAACTCAAATGCTATGTTTAATAGAAAAGCCTTGTTTTATGTCATCCATGTAGCAGCAACCTTGTTTAAGTTGAGGTCAGAAAAAAAAAATCTGTCTTGCTAGCTAACTTTTAAACTCAATAACTTAAAGACCTGGGTGCGAAACAACAGCCCCACAGCCATTACAGAAGTGTGCTGACATGTGCGGTGTTAACATTTCTGCCGGGAACTGGAATCCAAGGGCTAGGCCTGGTATGTCCCGAGGACTGACTACTAAAGTGGCATAGTCACTAAAGACAATCATGAGCTAGGCCTAGTTCCAATGGGAAACAATTTCCTCTGGCAGCTTGTGAAGTCTGTTTTTGTAGGAAATTGCCTCTTGGAGCATATAAAGCTAATTCATGGCGGTTCCCAAAACTCCCGCACACCCGGCTGGAGCTCCCCTGTGGACGAGGCTGTCTTGTTGACATAATCAGGCTCAGCTCTGGGCAAAGCTCCAGCTGTTTGTGTGGAGCCAGTCAGATTAGGCTGAAAGCCTCTAAATCTTCCAAAGTGTCCCCAGGAAGGGAATATAAAATGGTGATGGTGATATGGCAAGACCCAGGGAACACAGCAAAGTCACGACATTTGTATTTGAGTCTGTCATTGTGATTCAATAACACAGAATTTGCTAGTCGATCCAGCAGAGGTCATGACACTAAAGTGATGGATGATCTACAGTTCTATTTTTTCCCACTGAATCTGTGTTATGTGCTGGGTTAACTTTTCTTTGGGGTTTGTTACGGTGCTACAAAATGTGTCCTCATCCTAACAACCTAGGCACCCCAACAAAATGTTTTTACACTGAATACCTGTGTATAAACATTGAATAAATGAATTAACAAATTTATAATCAATGGGATAAATTGAATTAATAAATTTATAATCAATGGGATTTATGTTTTTGCACAGAAAAGATTAGGAGACAGTCATATATAATACAATTTAGAAGGGCAACCAATCTTAATTTGACTATCCTTCCCCCAATCCGTTTACTATGTATTCATTAAAGACATTTTTCATACTCACTCAAATTATAACGGCAAGGAGGAAAACAAAAGCTTAAATATAATCTTAGACACTTAATGTGAGATAAAGGTTGAAAATCAAAAGTAAAGGAATTTAAAATATAAAGGAAACAGCGTATCTTTTTCTAGGTATGAGAACTACTAAGATCTGAGCATGAAAGTAATGCTAAGTGAGCGGAAACATCAGAAGCCAAGAAAACAACAGTTAGAATAAGTGAGAAAGCATTTAGTCACACAGGGAAACACAGTTGAAAGAAATTGTATTTGTTTGAGTTTGATGTTGTCCACAGTTGTGAACTCTAAAGTTCAAATGGCAAAGCCATTTCTATTGCCCTGAGAATCAAAATCTAGACTATTGTCACCAATAGGCTAGGACAAATCTGAACTGGAGGACCAATAATCTTTATGTTATACAAACGTTATACATTCCCTTTCTTTCTTTTATCACATTCTTTTTTTACTTCAGTATCATTCTCAAGTATTTTTTCTAAACATTTGTACACTATATCTTTTCTCAGGAATGTCTTCCTGGTATCTAGTTTTGTCTGCCTCAAGCTTCTTGGTTTTCATAGTAATTCCACTCACCGTTTCCTTCCTACGTTACATCTTTATCTGGATCCTACATTTGCAGGTGTAGAGGTTAAATCTTTTTTCTGAGAATCTCTATTGGCACTTATTCCACGACATAGTAATTTTGGCTTTTTATCTATCATATCCAAAATAAACGAAACGGTCTGACATTGGAAGTATCAGCCTCCCTCATTCAGTGAGTGTAGAAGCACTTCTGGGCCTTCATGAAATGTGAATACGTATTTCTGAACAAACTTATGACAGACTTGCTTTGTTTTCAGCTACCATTTGTTATGATTAAAGGAGAAGAGCAAGATTCTGGGGGAAGATTACGTGGCCTGAGTTCCAGATCCCTGACAGACTCGTCATGTGATCTGTGTCACTTTCCTGAGCCTCAAAATTTTTCTATAAAATAGTCTACTTCACATAGTTAGCCAAGGAATGACAATGGTAATATACGAAACCTGCTTACAAAAGTGTCCAATAAGAAATGAGTACCCAAGTAAGAACTAAAATAAGCATTGTTATCATCACTCATTGTCAGTGTCAATATATGGGGCCACCAACCTACAGACAAATTGTGCAAAGATTTTCCTGGCACATGCTACCCGTACATGGATGGAATCAGCAGGTCTTGTGATGTGCCAAAATTATGAAGGTCAGCTGCTGGCTTCAGCATGTGCTTTTGAGGAACAGTTAAATGAAGCTTTTTTTTGTTATTTTTTGTCTTTTTGAGACTGAGTCTCATTCTGTCACCCCAGGCTAGAGTGCTATGGCATTATCCTTGCCCACAGCAACCTCTAACTCCTGGGCTCAAGCAATGCCTTGCCTCAGACTCCCAAGTAGCTGGGACTATAGGTGTGTGTCAGACACCTACCTAATTTTTTTTTATTTTTTTATTTTTTAGTAAAGATGGGGTCTCACTCTTACTCAGGTTAGTCTCAAATTCCTGAGCTCAAGGGCTCCTCCCACCTGAGCCTCCCAGAATGTTAGGATTACGGGGGTGAGGCTCCATGCCTGGTCTTGAGCTTTTTTTTACTTGTAAATTATCTTCTTTAATTCCAAAACCTCCTCAAATTAGTATTCCTTTGAGTTTCCTTCTATTTTGTACTTAATAAATACCTAGCGATTAACATGTGCCAAATATTTTCCTAAATGCTTTTCAAGAATTACCTGAGTTAATCCTCGTGAATTGTTACAGTTGGTAGCTTCATTTTACAAAGGAGAAAAGTGAGAGACAGAGACTTGAAGAGTCTTGTGCAAAATGGGGCAAGACTGGGGGAGCCAGAACAGTCTGACCGCCAAGACCCTTCTCAGAATCACTGATTCCTCCGCTGCTCTCTGAGCTGGCTTTCCCATAACCAACCTTCTACTTTTAGCCTGTTCTGCCCTGGTTCTTTTGCTCTCTTGTCCTGGTTGCTTCCTGCTTTCCTTCTCCAAATCAAGTAATGAAAAATGGAAGAGGTGAACAACATTGTGTAGTGAAAAGAAACCCTTCATTTTTCTGTAATTTCTTTACAATGATGCCCTGTCCAAAAGTCTACTGAAAACACATTCAAAGTATTGCATGTTTAAATTCGTTATGCTCAAAGAACTTTCTCTGTAAATAGAACCCTCTTAGTCATCCTTAGGTAGCTCTGAGATCTGGTAATGCTTTTCATCAAATAGGTTTCAAGAAGATAAAAGGAATCCCCAGGCAAAAGAGTTTACAGGACACAACTGCCAAGCACACACCCACAGGAATTAACGCTCAGAGTTTCTTTCTCTTCCTTTTTAATCACAGTGCCAGAAAATTCAATTGTAATAAGATGGTGTAAATGAAATTGCATAGTACATTTTCACCAAAACATAAAGAAAAAGTTAAACTTTAAAAATTAAAATTGAGGCATAAAACATTTCAAATGAAATTAATCCACTCTGCCAAATTTTCCAGCTTGGTATTTTAACCATGACTTGCAAATCTCTAAACATATATTCATGTTACAGAACATACATTTCATTCCATATTATTTTATCATCATTTTTCACTGTTCTGTAAGTGTCAGAAATTCAGTATAGCCTATCTGGAAAGCATTCTAATTTCCTTTTTCTAGGGAGCTTCCCTGGGTACACTACCGCCATTTGAGACATGTGGACCCGTTAAATCATCCTAGCAATACCAAGCTTATCAGATTTACATTCACAGAAATATTTTTATTTTATTTAATCTCTGAAAACATGTTTTTAAAGGAAAGCTCATTGTTGATACAGATTTGGAAAAAAAGTAGGGTGTGAATTTTTTATAAATAAAATAAATACACTGTACATATTCATGTACACATTAATAATAATGGTAAATTTAGTCAGGTTTTCAATAGAAAGAACTTCCTCTGATATTAATAGCTAACATGTATTTGATATATTTTACAACCTTTTGTTCTATTTCATTAAAATTAAACCAATATTAACACAATTTTTCACGCTAGCATGAAAAACTACAGTACATAAAAACCCGTGTGAATGTTTGCACTTTAATATTACAATTGACATAAAATGTATGCGTTTATAGCCATGTCTTATTACAAACATAGCTAAATATAAGTGCTGTGTTTTTATTCTTTTTTCAAACTTAAGGAAAACACATGATGGACTAGAATTAGTTAAAGCAACTCATTTATCCCTTCTGCTTATTATGTAGGATGCACTAATCTCTATGAGAGACTTGTATTCAAAGGGAAGAAATGATCATTATAAAAGTAATGTCACTTATCTGAATAATTCAGAACTAAAAAGGAAAGCGCTAGAAGTACATTTCGAATGGGTGAAAAGAAACTAACATGCTCAAATGATCAGCCATTCTGCGCTTCTGTAAACTGCAAAACACAATAATGAAATTTTAATCAGTTTCTTAATACATTTTGTATAAACCTTATTTATTCTAAAAGGTGGCAACACTTTTAAAATCTTTAAAAATAATATTATATTGTCGATGTCTTAACACATTTGTGTTCAAAAGTGTCATCTTATGGAATATTCTGAGACATATTTAAAACAGTATATAACTGATTAATATGCAAGGGTCACTTTGTATCTTTAACATTCAGTCAGACAACTCCTTTTCTGAACTCCAAGATTCCTGCTTCTGAATAAATCACTTTATACTGTATACAGATATATCAACACAATTTCCAAAATGTTATGCCCCGAATTTTTTTTTACTTGATCCCCTAAATCTCTGATTATTATTATTTTTTTCTCAAGTGCCTTCCTTTTTTTCCTAATGTTAAAACAGTTTATACTCAGGCTACAGATACTAGGGGACATTTTTCACTTTCACTTTCCTTCACCCTTCACAGAAGGTGGCAGCAAGTCATGCCAATCACACCTCTGAAATGTCTTCTTCTGCAGTCGGTATCCCCAAGGCCCTCTGCCATTGTCTTCTTCAGTTCTGAATCTTACCTGGGTATTTTAACAAGTTTCACCTCATCTCCCTGCCTCCACCTCTCCATCTTTACATCTACTTGCTGTCATACCATCAATCATTTTTCAAAAATACATCTCTGATGTTATCAGTCATTCAGTCCTCCGCCCCAGTGAACTAATTAGCCTTTCATGTCTCTACTGGGGCTCAGAGATCTGATTCGCTAAAACTCTTGGTTGGTGTGCAATCACACCTCCAAATACTTGTCAATTATTTTTCCCTCCCACACTAGTCCTAGAAGTTTCAGGGATTGGCTGGGGTTCTGAAAGAAAGCAGGTAAGAAGAATTGGAAATATATGTTCTGATTCATTTTTCTTTCACATTTTCCTTCTGTACCTCGACTTCTGGATCTGACTTCATAAAGTCCTCACCTAAAATGTCTTAATGGCATGGGCACTGCAACTGGGCATCTCACTCCATGTGGAAAGGGTCTTGACTATCATAACTATGGCCAATTCCCTTAGTCACTATCCTGCTAAGTCCACAGTGTCCCTTTCCACGTGAGTCAAGCCACTGACCTTGACAATGGGTATATGACAATATATCCATACAAAATTCTATCCAGCAATATTATAAAATATGCAGAACTATTATACTTAATATGTCCTAAAATATGGAATTAACTACTCAAAAGTCCTTTATATTATATTAAAAAGATAATATTTCTTGATACAAACTCTCTGACTGTTAGATACAGATGTAATTATGATTCTAATTAATCAGTTTAGATGTTCATTGTTTTTAGAGGTCCATTTTTTATTTGCAAGTATTTAAAAATAAAAAAAATTATGGCTAATTCAAATGTCTTTTGATTTATTCATGGACATAGATGCTTTTATGTAAGGTTAATTATTTAATTAAAATCAGTGACTGACTTTGACAAAAGAAGTACACAGAAAACTCTATTTGTTTACTAATCCATTTTATTCTGTGTCATCTTTAGTGTAGAGTCACCACAAAGCTAAAGAAGAATCAGTATATATATATCAAAAGAAAATTATACTTTTACATCAACTTGTACAGCAACAAAGCACTTGTAAGAAGGCAAGAAGCTAAACTGTTGAGAGGATAGAAGTTGTGGTATAAGGATGGCTCTGGTTTCCCTCTGATAGGGCCATTGTTCCGTATGCCACTTTGAGTGTTTTTCTTGTACATCTGTTGCATGACAAACATAAAATGGTTGGGTTCACTATCAATTACAGCCTGGAACAAGTAAGATTTCAATTACAACAGTAAAGGAAAGCAGCTGGGAAGTCCCCAAAGGGAGGTGCAAGAACCAAGGGGGTGAAGCAGGCACCATAATGGTACATTGCACACCACTAATTAGGGAGAAATGAAGTCAAGTTAAAAGAAAATATACCCCTGGATGCTCTGTTTCATAGAGGCCATTTGGGTACTGAAAACAGTACCTTGGTGGTTTGTCTCAGCCTGAATTCTCATGTAATTGTTACCTCAAGGGCAGGTTAAATCAAAACTCTAGCACGTAAGGGTCTTATTTTCCAAGATAACTTATCTTAAAAAATAAATGGGGTCTTAAATCATATATAAATATTTTTAAAAGACAAAGTATCTTTAAGAGGTAACAAAATTTAAAAAAAAAAGTGGAATTATGATAATGAGTTTTATAATACCCTGCAGCCTCCTAAATAAGGAATGTATAAATACAGGTACCTATAAAAGTCTCTTTGACAAACACTGTGTACTTAGGGAAAAAAATCAGACAGTCTTCTGATATGTATATTGCATGACAATTATGTGATTCCGCCCCAAATGCTTACTATTCAGATTTACCTACATGAATTATACATACTACAAATTAAAACAGAATAACATGCTGTGGAAAATATATTATTTTTCCTAACATAGTTAGAATCTAGTAATAAAGTTAAGAATTAGCCACAGTTTATAAAATGTTAGAGAAATTTAAACAGCAAAATTTCCCTGCAGTTTTTATATTAAATATATTTCATAAAAAATAAAACAATGAGAGCAATTTTAGAAGCATGCTGTATTTGAAATGCCTGGTCTATAACCCAGTCTTTCACTTTTGTTGAGAATGCACTATTTCCACATATGCAAATGTTACATATAACAATGTCGAACATAATAACAAAAATTATTATTTTGATATATATCAACAGAAATATTCCAATATGTGTTCAGAAGCTCAAAAATATAAATGAGCACATCTGCATTTGCATGTTTCTAGCAGCTCCAATCACTACCAGAAAGACGCAAAAACAACCCAGGGGCCCATCGACTGTGAATGGATTAATAAACTGTGATATATTTTTACCATGGAATACTACTTAGCAATAAAAAGAGGAAGATTTTACATCTTTTGTATTTACCTGGAGGATCTGAAGAACATTCTCCTTAGTAAAGTATCTCAAGAATGGAAAAGCAAGCATCCCTTGTACTCAGTACTAACCTGACACTAGTATAGCTCCAGGCCCACAGGGGAGCAAAACACCATGAGGGAAGTCAGGGGTAAGTTCCCACATCCTGAGTACTAGACAGGGGTGTATGCACACTGCCTTGGTGAAGTGCTCAGCTACAACTCGGACTTTACATTACAAAGGAAAACAATCTAACCTAATTGTATGTACCTTCATATTTATCCAAAATTAAAAAAAAATCATCCATCTAATTTAAAGGGTTAACCATAGATCTGAAGTGTTATCTGAAGTCCCCCCATAGTGAGTCTCTTTATTGCTTTATATTTCTCATTAAAAAAGTATTTGAGAAGATATGAAATCATTACCTTGATTCAAATAAAAGACGATTAGGGACCCAAGTAAGAATGTGTGGGATAAGCAGTGGCATTCTAATGGGAGGAATTACAGATATTTCAGAACAATGGAGAAGCTGACACAACTCTGAGGCCTCTAACTTGGGACATTAGGAACAGACAAGGTCAAAGGGGAAGAAAGTTAGATGGGACCACGGCCATGGACTCTTCTGGGTATACCATGTGATACTTCACTAACAGAAAAGTTGCTGCAA
This sequence comes from Galagoides demidoff, assembly GCA_963574575.1. Taxonomy (NCBI): domain Eukaryota; kingdom Metazoa; phylum Chordata; class Mammalia; order Primates; family Galagidae; genus Galagoides; species Galagoides demidoff. The sequence goes on along the minus strand of CAUYQV010192754.1, from coordinate 51,590 downwards.
TTAACTTTGTATTATAAAATTATGTTTTTTTCTTAATTCTGTATGGTACAATGACTTTTGAAATCCAATAAATCTTATAGCCACCATTATATCTGAGGGCAGTGTCTACTTACAAAATAATTTAATTATGGCTTGGGTCTTATTTTAAGCACTACAATGGAAAAGGAACATTTATTTCCCTTATTTGTGCTCCCAGTGCATACATAGTAAATTAGTTCTAATGTGATTGAAATCCCAGTTCTTTAAAGCCATCTGCACTGAACAGGGAAGGGCAATTTCTGTCTCCTCTCACACCCCTCCTCCCCCCAATTTTCTTTAGTAACGTTTTCGGGCTCTGTATGACACTTCCCAAAGCAACACCCCAGGTCCATTGAGGGTTTGACTTGTTGCAATCTCTTAGATTGTGTGTCATTTTCTTCCTATTATAGTAATAGAACATTTCATCTCTGTTCTGAAATGAGGACAGCATAAAACTACTTCAAATTTGAGCATATAAAACAACAAAATATCCTCAGTCATATATTTATCTGTCTTTTTTGTAATGATAATACCCATTTATTAATCCTAAGGTTTGAAAAGTAAGAAGGAAGCACCATCTCCTAATATTTGGGTAATGAAAATGAATTACTGTAAAGCTATGGCAAGCACAAAAAGGAGAAGGTAAGAATCTGATGGTGGTAAAGGAGGCAATTTCTTTTTTCCATCTAGTAGTGTAGGATGTCTCCCTAACTCACACGTATAAGGAAGAATTGGTGCCTCCAAATTAAATTCAGCAACATCCCCTGCCTCTATGGAAACCATCAAAGGAGGACTTTGTATGACAGGCAACAGCAGAATTGCAGCTGCGGAGATTGTGTGTGTAGCCAAGTGCCACTTCACTCTTGATCTACGTTAAGCTGACTGAAGGAAGGAAATCAATTACTATCGGCAGTGAACTTCAGGTAGACCGAGGTTTAAGATGCCAGCTACACACAGGTGTGTGCCCTCAGCAATGATAATTCTGTCTAAACCTTCATTAAGTGGGAGTGCTACTGCAATCTCTGCTTTGAAATTTAAGCGGTTGTGTTTCCACATAGATAGAGACAGATGGAGAAACCCAAATAATATAAACCTCCTAACATCACCAGCAAAAATATCTTCCTTAAGAAGCTGACCTTTTTCTAGGAGACCAGGTCGATTAGAGTATTCTAACATACATAAACACACACACACACACGATTACAATACTCTCTGGTGAACATAATAGTCTAAACATTGATATCTCCAAGACTACATGTATTGAAGACTTGTTGCTACTTTTAGCCTAAAATCACTTCCTTTTGTTTTCATAAGTCTCCCAAATTTGATGTGGAGGGACTTCTTCTTCATTTTCAATTCCTGATTCTGAGACCCGGGTCAAGACCCATTGCAAACAGCATCTTATGTCCTCCCAGATACTGACATATGTTCGTGGATGGTGCATGGGGCATTTTTAAGGGAGGCAGGTGAATATCAGGTCTAATACACCAGACTTCACTGTGTGCTGAGACCACATGGGGTTGGGCTGGCTTCTGGGGCCACAGAGCTAAATCTGGCAATGGAGCAACCCAGAGGGACAGGATTAAGAGATGGCATCTGGTGTCACTGCTCAGATCTTAAATGAATGTTCACATCTAAACTACAAGTCAATGAGTGCCTTTGTGCATGTCCTTTTGGGGAGATAGCATGCATATAAGTTTGTTTGTGGCTTAAATCACCAAACTTATGTCTGTGATGACCAATAATGCATGGTGGAATTAATAGAACTGACTCCGAGTTTAGCACTCGTCCACATTCTAACATCGGTTTTCAAGAGCTTCTGAGATAGCAGTGACCAAACAATAATGGGGAAAGAAAATGTTAAAATCTGTGATTAACATAAATTTTAATCTACTTACTTTGAGGAAATAAATCCCCAAGGTAGTCATATTACTATTTAATTTTGTTTTCCCATTTTTCACCTTAAACACTAAATACAAATATGGTCTTTAGTTTGAATCAGTGTTTTAGAGAAATAAGATACAGGAAAGTACTGCAAACACTACAAATGATATAAAAGTCCCTAAAGATGACATAACCTATGTAGCTTTTTAACCAGGAATATCCAGTCTGCATGGATTCATTATAAAGAGGAGAACATTGTGTAGTGCCTGTGGCTCAAAGGAGTAGAGTGCCGGCTCCATGTACTGAAGGTGGCAGGTTCAAACCCAGCCCCGGCAAAAAAAAAAAAAAAGAGAGAACATCTAAAAACCTTATTTTATGTCAATGGTTGTTTTTGTTATACACAAGACATCTTGTTCTTGCCAGATACCATCTAACAGTTGCCTTGTCCTACCATTTACACACATGCTACTGAAAAGCAACTGATGGACCCCCCCAAACGGAAAAGAAAGTCCACAGTGCCTTTCTCATTTTCATAGGATCTGAGGTAATGTGCTCATCGCAGTTTGTAGGACACATGAAATAAACTGTTAAGGAAAAGCTCTAAGGCTGTGGGCAGCCTTTTGCTATGGATTGTGGAACAATTTTCTCAAAAGGAAAATTTTAAGTTCGGAAACGTAATGTGTACTTTAAATGTACCCTATAGCTTTGTGTTTTATTTTAACAACAGCAATAACAAGCAGTTCTAACAGGGCTTCCAAGGTCAGTTTGCATCGCATCTGGATACTTTCTCATACAAATTCACACTTAGGGGCCTTTCAAGACGCAGATTAAGCCGGTAGATACGTATTTAGATACTTAAAGTGGAGATCAGCACAATGATAGCTGATCATGTCATCCATGTATTTAGAGAGTTTTAAATACGGATTATCAACAAGATGGGCCATATTAATTCATCTGGGGCCCTTACAGTGGCGCTTGTAAGCACATACAGATAATGCTGGGTAGAAAAAAAAAAAGACAAAACAGCTTGCTGCACGAGTGAATTAAAGCTTTCTGGGAGCTAAATATAGGGTACTGGGTGCATATTTAAAAAATAATTTGTAAAGACCTCAGAAAATAGTATCACTAAGCATGCCTCTTTACAAAAAAATATATAAACATGCATCTTTTCAATAGTAAAATTTAATTTTGTTTTCTCTAATTCTACAAGGAAATCTCTAATATGGACAACTGTTTGTTAACATATTTTGTTAGAAACATAAGCAGATTTCAATCCTGCCGACTGATAGAATAGATGAATGCCTTTTTTCAGGACTAGCATATTTAACAAGACGTTTTAGAACCCACCCAAAATACAAGTGAAAACAATTTCATCACCTAAAATAATGCAGATATTTCCTGGCACTTCTTTTTTAGAAAGATGATTCATATCCTTAGTCTTGTGAGAACCGTTGCATATCTTTTTCTTTCTTTTCTCTCTTCCTTTATATTTTATTTGTTCTTTGCTTTCCGTCTATTCTCTTCTTCTCTCAAATAAAATTATTCGTCACTGACCTCAGCTAAAGGTTTCAAAATTCAAATGAATCATCTCCCCTATTATTTTTGAAAAGGTAAACAAATAAATATTAGAAGCTATGCACACAGAAATAAAACATGTCTAACACGCTTTCTAAATTCATTACCTTAAGGCTATTAAGTGGTTCTCCCCTTTAGCAGAGATTTGCATTAATGGTGCCTCAAAAGAAGTTGATGTAAAATTATTTTTATAGATCTATGTATTTATTGAAAGCATTCAAGTATTTTTTTCTCCAAGAAAATTGATTCTATAATAAGTTATTTTCCCTTCCTACTATGATTATAAGCCATTTTTAAGAAACAATTTTGCTATTTCTTCCTCCAAATTTTTATAAAGTGTATCATTATTTGTATGTACTTAAATTATGGTAGTCCTTCTTATTGAGGGCGATATGTTCCATGGCCAGTGAATCCCTGAAATTTTAGATGATACTGAACGCCATATATATCATGGTCCCTCTCGCCCCCAACATACACACACTCCTATGATGAATTTTAATTTATGAATGAGGCACTGTAAGAGATAAACAATAACTAGTAACAAAATAGAAAATTGTAATAATATACTGTTTGCTATTTGACAGATAACAGACTTGTTCTTAGATCTTGGACTTTTTTTTCTTTCCTTATCATGTTCAGAACTTTTACCTTTTTACTTAAAAGAAGTGCTCTATTTGTTGTTATTGTTGTTGTTTGTTTGTTTGTCTGTACATCTAAATTGTCCGCATCACTACTCTCATGCCCTGGGGCCATTAGGAAGTAAAAGGAGGATTACTGAAAACACAAGCACTTCAACACTCAGTCTGATACCTGAGAGGGCTACTCAGTGACTGTGGGGCAGGGAGCATGTGCAGTATGACATTCTAGACAAAGGGACATCCACGCCCCTAGTCAATAGTGGGATGACATGAGTTTTCATCATGCTACTCAGAACAGTACACAATTTAGAACATATGGATTGTTTGTTCTTGGAACATCCCATGAAGTATTTTTAAAATGCAGTTGACCATGGGTAACCGAGAGCGTACAAAGAGAAACTTCAGATAAAGGGGACTACTGTAACTATTTGTATATTTCTATGCACCTGTATTTGCAGGTTTATGGTTGTGCTTGTGTTTTTGGCTTGTTTGTTCCAACATCTCTGAGATCTCACCACCCACGCTTTGTAAAGTACCCAAATTCCCTGTTTCAGCACATCTCCAATCGTAGCTGCCTAAAAAACAGGCAATATGTGAATGCAAAGATGTATTGCTGTTATCAGAGAGAATGATTTCCTTCTTCTACGTGGGTATAAGCTAATATTAAATGTAATAAGCTTGAGAAAAATAAGCTATGTTTAGAATTATGGGAAGTTTATAATTTAAAAATAACTACTATGCAGTATACTCTTTATGATTGAGTTTTCACCTCTGCTTTGGCCCAAACCAGACAAGATATTTTCAAGTGGCCAATCACATCTTAATATTTTATTACATTACTGAAATAAGAAAATATTGCCTTTTAATTTTTGTTAGGGCATAATTAATCAAATGTTTACCCTAAAATACGAGACCAGCAGAACCAGGGTGGTATTATTTAATTATTTTCGTATAGGAGTATTAATAAGCGTTCATGCTCTGTCACCAACCGCTAAATACTAATAGTGCTCTAGTGCTCAAATCCTTTCATAAGTATGCAGTTTAGATAATACGGCATACTTTAGGGACTTCATTTCTAGAATGTGTAAGAGGAATGAATATTAACACTTTTTTTTAATTTGTTATAAAGAGCTTACGGTAACTTCACTACCAACTATCCTCTATGGGATCTCCTAGTAAGTTGACCATTACTACCAAATAATATACAAAATACAGCGGCGTTCATCTGCTTTGTTCAAAGTGAAAGCATATTTAATGTTGGCAATGTATGACAATAGTCGTGGCCCTGTTAAAATGCAGTTTGTGGGACATCCTTCTTAGGGTGCACTGGATTTGAGCACAGATTCTGGCTTGTATGTATGTATGTGTTCCATGGGGCCTGTATGATAAGAAGTTTGGGGAGATGCCATCTTTTTGTGGATAGATGACTATGGGAGGTAGGTAGGTGAGCAGAGAGAGAGACAGGGACTGCAAATCTTACCCGGCAGTGCCGTACAGGCATGAGTGAGACGGGAAAGCTGTGCCTCTTCAAGGTAATGTACTCTAGGGGAGTTGGTAAATGGATATCTAGCCTCAGGGAAGAATGTGGGATTGAATCCTCTGGAGGAGGCCAAGAAGCAGAAAGCAGAGAATGTAAGTATGACTAGAACCACTGCCAATGAGAAATGAAGCTGGAAGAAGTCTCAGGTAAATATTAAAAAACCCTGCTTTTAGCATCCCCAAGAATAGTTCCCAGAGACAAAGCCAAGAGAAGCCGCTGAGAAAGGCTGCCGAGCTCGGTGCTGCCAGGTTAGCATTACGGGAATCGCAGCCCGGGCTGTGGAGATGCTTGGGAGACACCCATCTCTTCAAGGGAAAGAGGGTCACTCCCTAATGGCCACTTAATATCCTGGGGGAGAAATAGAGAGTTGTTCTTTCCAGTCCCCTCTTACCAAAGAAAGAAACAAGAATCGCAGGTGCAGCGATTTGGATGGATTACTGCAGTTATGAGGGTGATGCCGCTGGAGGAACCCGAGTGGTGGAGATGGTGGGGGCTGCTACCAAGCTTTAACTATTAGAAAGTATGTTCAAGTAGCAACAAAATAGGAAAAGAAATTAAATAGCAAGATGTGACTATTATCTTTTTTTTCCATTCAGGAAGTTATGTGAACTATAATATATTACTTTAAAATCTACTAAAGTTTAACTTAAAGAAGATAACAAATATGATTTATTCCCTTTATGGGAAATCATATTCCAATAACCCGTCCCCTGTATCTGTTGATATTTTGCATTTGTGATGATTGCACATTCCGACAGGATTGTACATTAAGCTGAAACATTAAAGACTTTTACTTCAAACAAAGGAAGTCAGCCTTTACAGGGAATTCTTCTGTTTGAAAATACGCCCAACTGATATTTCACACGTCTTATGTGGGGTCCTGTGTTCTCCCAAGTTACATCACAGTGTTAAGCACTTTGAAACACGGCGCCTATAGACAAACCGAGCTTTTCTGAACTGAAATTTTGGACCTCCTTGAGGAAATTCTTCCTCTGCCACCTTGCATATTTTCAAAGAAATGTCAAATTAAACCAATAGAAATCTAGTTTATGTTCTTCTAACATCTTTTGAATATAAGGCCCTGTACCTACTTTCAAAGAACTTAGAAACAGAAAGTCTAACAAAGGACAGGAAAGCATTTGAGAAACTCTTCTAAAACACACGCTGCCCTTAGACAACTTTCCTTTGAATTCTGCCACAAAAGTGTTAGTATCTAGAAATAGTCCAACCTATTAAAGAAATCTCCTCTGAACGGACTGAAAAATTCTTCTCTGCATCATAAAGGAGCACGAGTTTTTTTAAAACAGAAAGATGAATAAATTCATGGACAAAAGGCCTAGTCAACATGTGACGGTAGGTTTATACGATGTTGAATTGCAATACTTCTCAACAAATAAACTACTTATGATAAAAAGTGATCTTTAAAAGGAAAAGGAAATATTTAAATTATATATCCATAATAAAAATTTTAAAGTTAAATCACATGCATCCATGAAAAATAGTCATGGTCTCATCATTAGGCGTTTAGATTCTGAAGTTGCACTGCGTGAGTGATAGGACTCCGCACTCACAACCTCACACACACACACAACTTTTTTTTTTTTTTTTTTTTTTTTGTAGAGCCAGAGTCACAATTTATCACCTTCAGTAGAGTGCTGTGGTGTCACACAGTTCACAGCAACCTCCAACTCCTGGGCTTAGGTGATTCTCTTGCTTTAGCCTCCCGAGTAGCTGGGATTACAGGTGCCCACCACAATGCCAGGCTAACAACTTTTATTGGCTATAACTTTCACAAGTTATTTAGCTTAGCGGAGACTTGGGCTCTTTCACTACCAATGAATCAGTGTAAATTGTATTATAATTTTTAGCTCACAAAAAGAGAATATATTAAAGTTGTTGTCTTATTCTGGTTGGCTACACTAACAAAATGCCTTAGATTGGATGGTTTAAACAACTGAAATTTGTATCTCACAGTCTGGCAGCTGGGAAATCCAAGATCAAGGTGCCAGCCAATTCAGTTTCTGGTAAGGGCTCTTTTTAGTTTGCAGAAACAGCTACCTTCGCACTATGTCCTCATATAGCCTTTCCTATGAACACGGGCCTGAAGAGAGAGATCTGGTTTCTCTTTCCCTTCTTGTAAGTAAAATAATCTTATCAGATCATGGCCCTACCTTTATCAACTCGCTTAACCCTAATTAACTTTATAAACATACCATATCAACATTTGTAGCCTCCAAATAGTCACATTGAAGGTTAGGGCTTCACCATATCCATTTCACAGTTGAGTCCGCAGTAGTCCTTACTCCATGATAAATGGTAGCCATGTATGGTGATAGCTGCTATAAGAGCAGCAGTGATGATAATAGTGATGATGATGATAATGTTGATTACCCACTAACAGGGGGACATCATTCTGGAAAGCACCACTCAGCTATGTTACCTGATAGGCAAAAATATATTGATTTTTCTTTCACTCTTTTGATGCAGGCCTTGCCATTCATCCTCCTGTGATCTTAATTTCTCTGGTTTAATTTCCCTACATAGTAAATGGCCTTAGAGAGGTTGGTCTAGGATACTACCCACTGTGTTAAATGGGAAATGTGCAAATGATTCAAAGACAAATAAGCCTTGATTAGGAACATAATTTTTTCTTTTTCTGTACTCAAACTCCTAGGCTCAAGCAAGTCTCCCACCTCACCACTAAAAGTAGATGGTACGATAGGCATATACCATGGTGCCTGGCTATTTATCATTTTTTAATGAGAGTGCATGTTAAGAGTAATATGAAATTATTTAAAGGTAAAAACTGAGAATATTGCCTCATAAAGGACACATGGAAGAAAGCATTATTTTACATTTCAGTAGTGTGTTCAAAGGTAAGTAAAGTCTTGAATATGAAATCCAAAACTCAAAGCAGCACTAAAATGGAAAATGTTGTTCTTTTAACCACTAAGGTTTTTCAACCGTGAATTATTGAACATCGTACCGTTTGTAATAAGAAGTGTAACCTAGTGGTGAATAGCTTCACGTCTTTGAACTCAAACATTGCTTTGAGTCCAGTCTGTTTCTAGATGTGTATTTAGCTTTATTTCTCCAAGCCTTTATTTCTTTGTGGAAGAACAGGATAGTCATGGTTGTTAAATGAATATCAAGTGCCTGACCTGACATTTGCTCAGTAAATGTCAATTACTATTATTATTATAAATAATCTAGGCTAATAATTGTTATTTTAGAGTAAGATTTAAAAATGTTTAAGAATACAGATTATTGTGTAGGTTTACTCAATGTTCATTATTCATAGATTCCACAGTGGTGAATTTGTCTACATATCAATATTTGTAACCCCCAAATCAATAATAGCCTTTCAGCAGTTATTCACAGACATGTACGTATTATAACTCCCCAAAATCTGAATCACTGATGCACATTTTCCTAGCTGAGGCTGAATGAGGAAGTCCTGTTTCAGTACTCATATTATGAGCAATTGTCTTCTTTTACAGAGTATTTGGTGCCGCTTTTTTCTTTTTCTGCATTTTTGTGTTTTTTATTAGTGATTTCACTATCTAAATAGACTCCACACACAGTGCTAAAGTGCTATGCAATGACACTAAGCACAAAAAGTCTGTGATACACCTACAGAAAAAAATTGTGTTAGAAAAGCTTTGCTCTGGCATGACTTAGACTGTTGTTGGCTAGAAGTTCAATGTCAATGAATCAGCAGTATAAATGCGATAAGGTGTCTTTAAACAGAAACACACATAAAGCAAGGGTACGTATGGATCAATATATGAAAATGTAACCAGAGCTTTGCACGAACCTAACCCTGTATTTCCCCTAGGAGCAACGGTTCAGTCTTCACAAATTCATTGTTCAAGGTGACTTTATAGAACATAACTACTGTGTATAATAAGAGCTAAATGTATTCCTTTCTAAATGGAAATCAAAACAGAAAAAGTTAAGAAACGCTAAATTCATCTTCTTTTTTTCTTCATAAATGACAAGCATGAGGGAATGATAGAAGGTGTAAGTGTGCGTTTGGCATGGCGGCACCAATGCTAATTGGAAGATGACTACTCTGTGCCCTTGGATCGTGTCCTTCTGACTCTACTGTATTCAGCAATAACGTGGTCTTGGTCCAAGAGAGAAAAGGCATTCCTCTCATCCACTAGAAAACCATAACACGAGATGAGAAATTAGTTCCAACATACAGACCTTTGCCTTACAACTAGTGTTTCAGAAATGAATAATGGATTAGGGATTGCTGTGTTGTAATAATGTCTTGATTGATTGTTTCTTTAATATGTGCTGAGTGCTGACAAAGTGCAAATCTTCCAATCTGCTGTGATGGGACCACTGTTATTAAAGAGTACAATTATGCTATTGTAGCTTTCACTCATTTTCTGATTTTGCTAGACTTTTTTTCCTCAAAGAAATATAAACAGCTTTTCAACTGGCAAAAAACTAAAATAAATAGCTAACATCTATTGAGCTATTACTCCAGACTCTATGTTAAACAGTTTATGCATTAGGTTTCTAATCTTGTGGTCTCTGTGAATTAGGTACCACTATAATTATTCTTATTATCCAAATTTACTGAACTTCCCCCCCCAAAAAAAAAAGAAAGAAAAAGAAAAAAAGCTTTGAGATTTAGCAATCTGTACTGAGTAAGGAAGTGAGGGGTTGAGCTGTGACTTCGAACTCTTGGTTCATGTTCTTTTCCAATGTTCTTTCTGTTCTTTTAACAGAGAATGACAACCTGTGGGTATTTATTAATATATATGTATGCATAGACATAAATACACATATATATGTATCTGCTTGAGCAAAGTGAGCCATTATTATCATACACAAGTTCTGTTGAAAGAGTAAAACATTAAGAATCCTGTAAATGACTTGAACAACAAAATGAAGAGATGAAATCATGAATCAAAACAAAGTAATAATATTCATTCATCTATTTATTATCTCATCTGTCAAGCCCGCTTCAGTGTGCTGCAAATTATCAACATACCATCACTATTTTATGTTTCTTTTTATATACTTTATGGGAGTCAGCAAATTCTTTATTTATTATTGGAGAATAGCAGAAGACTAAATAAGAAAATCTCTATTCTTGAATCGGAAAGTAAAACAGTGTTCATTAAAGTGAAAACCCACACCTATCATGAATTCAAATGATCTACCTTTCTCCATTTGCTTCTTTATAGAAATGTAATACAAACATAAAAAGTGTGATCGTATTTTGATAATTTCTAGCACACTAAAGCAGGTTTGACAGATGAGATATTAGTTTACAGTCAAGGCTTTATCTGCGTCTCAGAAGTCGTCAAACACGAGTAAAGTGCGCTGCACATCAAAGGCAATGTGAGAAGGTGGCAGGGAATCTCTTTTTAACTTATAGGGAGCTCAGATGCATGTGAGACACGGAGCCCTACAGAATGAACGTGAAACAGGGTAATAATTAGTTTCTCTGATCACCTGCAAATAGATCATCAACCACAGTAAATAGCTCCCTTTGAAAATAATAGTTTTGTGCCTGCAAAGTATTTTCTGAAACCTGCAGCAACAATGACAGAAAGTTAATTTCTCCCCGTGTTTCCGTAGAGACAAGATACCTGTGTTATCTCCTTGTCCTTTCTCTAGAACATCATGAATCTCGGTTTTCATAAGAAGTTTAACCACCGTGCCCTTTTGAGTCAGCATTAGAACCACAGGCCCACAAATTCATAGGTGATGGTGAGTCTGAGATGGGATGTTGGGACTGAAATGTCCATTGTGAGGATGGATTTTCAGTAAATATCTCAGCATGGGTAGTAGGGATGTTTGTACTGTAGATACAACATACAAAACTTGATCTCTGTACATCTTCACTTTCAGCAAAATGGTATCAGTACAATCATCATCCTAATGACCTGGTACATGTCCCTTGGTAAAGGACAGATTTACCTTAGGGAGAAACATAGTCTATTGAATATGTATTTATTTTTTCATGTAAAACTGTACAATTTTTTTAAAACACATAATGGAATATGAGGACTTGGCTTTCTTCATATAAACATCCCAACTCTTGTATGTCAGCCTCTTTACTTTAAAATTATTCTACAGTATTTTAGTCCTAATTTTTTTTCTTAAGCTTTTATTTTTCTAAGAATTTAATTATGCCAATAAAGCTCCTCCAGCATAGATGCCAAAGTCTCTTCATCTTTCTTAAATTCTAGGGTCTCCGTGTGTTCGCCAGATTTTACAGAAGTCTTTGAAGATGTCAGAGGCTATTGAGAGAGATGTACTTTACCATAAATTCACAATATATGTTCAACTTTTGAAGTTCAAAGGACTCTTTTGCCTTGAAGCCAATAAGCATTATTTAGTGCATTTAGTTTACTGAAATCTTTAGAAAATAAATGAGCAGTCAAGTTTTTTTTCCCCATCTTATTGATTAGCAATATGTGTGCAAGAGAGTGAGGGTAGAGAGGATAAGAAAAAAAAAATCTTAAGAATCCAGAAAGCAGTCTACAAAATAGCAACTTCTCTACTTACACATTTCAGAAAATTATGCTACTAAAAGGAATAACTTCTGGAAGTCATTAGGGAACAAATATGACCGCTGTTCATTGTTCTTTCATACTCTAATATAAACAATGGCGTATGCATCAGAAGCTTAAAAAAGTCCTCCCTAACTTGGGGGCTGTCTATTTATCTCCTCTTTTTTTCCCCCCTAGTTATACTCATCCAATATGAATTATATGGGTGACTTCAGATTAAATATTATTTGAAAGGTAAGAGAAATGTAACACATATGAAAACTTCACAGATCATTTTGACCTGTAGTTATGTCTTTGGAAATATGATCCACATACAACAGCACCTTTTCTCCAGACTCAGAGATGTACCTGTATGATTTGCCTATCCACAGCCCTAAAGTCTCAAAGCAGGTGACAAACCAAAAAAAATAAGCCCGAAGCCATTGAGCTGCTTACCGCTTATCTCCATCTAATAATGCAAGAAGAGTCACACCCTCAGCACTGTCAGAGTCCAGTGTGGACTAGAATGTCCATGTTCTTCTATTCAACTGAATTAGTCAATGCTTCTCTGAAAGCACACAAATTTTACTGGCACCCTCTGTTATCCCTGCTGTAATGAATAGCACAATTAAATAAATAACATCATCTCTGCCTCTCCCCAATTTTAAGCATGGTGAATTATTTCCGTTTTCATTTGATTCATTTTCTCTTTTGGTTCATAGTAATTATATGTCAGAAGAAATCTTAAGCAACCAGCGATATAAACCTGAAAATGTAAGAGGATGGTCACATTCAAAAACTTGCTGGAGGTTTTTTGTTTTGTTTATGTTACCTAGAAACCAATTTCGATCCTTATATACTTTGCTTAAAATACTTCCTTGTCTTACTGTGGTACAGATGAAATGTCTAAATTCCTTACATGGCATGTGAGGTTATACATGGCTTAGAGTCTTATCTTTTCAAATTCATCTTTTGCCATTCACTGACGGAGCATCATTGGGTCCAGCTACTTTGAATGACTTACATCATCAAGCCTGCAAGCCCAGCTGCATACTTAGCCTCTGGGTGGAATCCCCAGCTCTCTCTTTCTTTTTCTTTTCTTTCTTTCTTATTTATTTATTTTGAGACAGAGTGTCAGTATGCCGCCCTCAAGAGTGCCATGGTGTCACAGCTCACAGGTCACTCCCAACTCTTATGCTTAAGTGATTCTCTTCCCTCAGCCTCCCAAGTAGCTAGGACCACAGGCGCCCACCATAATGCCCGGCTTTTGTTGTTGTTGTTGTAGTTGTTATTGTTGTTTGGTAGGCCCAGGCTGGGTTCAAACCTGCCTGCCCCTGTGTATGTGGCTGGTGCCCTAACCACTGAGCAGCAGGTGCCAAGCCTCTTTTTTCTTTTTTATCTGTATGATTTTTATTTTTAAAGAATCACCTCCAACTGGGAACACCTTTGAAGCCTTCTCTGTTCTGCCACCTTTAGGCTGCCTACTGATGTCCAGGAGACAGAAATTGCCGCGTTTTTCTCAGTGTTCCGAGAGGTCTCTGCTGTCATCTATTTCAATAATTCTCACATGTTGTAATTATTTGTTTGTATGTCTGCCTCCCTGATTAGCTAACAGCTCTTCACACCTCTATTGATTTTTGTTTCACAGTACTCAGGAGAACGTCTGGCTCCGAGTAGACACTTAGGACCTCCTAAGGCCCCTCCCATGTTCTGCCCTCCTTCCTCAGCTATTTAAATGTTATTATGTCTACATAATCACTGCATAGCTTTATTTAATATTTTATAATAATTACTGGTGAAAATGAGGTTTGGGGAGTCTACTGATCAGTGCCCTGAAGATTAGACACTGGAAAAATCTTTCCAAAATGAGGATATTCACTAAGGCTCTATCACTGCCCCCTTCCTCAGTATGCGGGCTTGATACAGCAGGAGTTTTAAAAGGAACAACAAAAAGCTGTCATGCTACTTTATGCATTGGAACCTTGAAAATACAAATGAAACTCTTTCCTATTCGAATCAATAATTAGACATCCAAATTTTAACTATGTTTAATTTAGCAGGAACCTTTCTATGCGCAGGACGTGATGAATTCCTTTTCACTCTTGTTAACATTTCCTTTTGGTGAAGGAAATCGTGGCTCTGATTCATTGCTTCTTTGGTTGACATCCCATTAATTGCTGTTAATGTTTGTATTTGAACAAGAAGGGCCTTGTTTGAAATGCCAACACTTAACTAACATTTATGCGTAAAACACACTTCGGGGGTAAAGTTTAGGTTAGGTAGATTAATTGGGTTTATGCAATATCTCCTAAAATCCATCTTGGAGTTTTAGAGTCAGTATTTAAATGCATTCACAAACAGAAAGTCTCCACAGGTTCTCAGGCACAAAGATCATTTGGGTGCAAGTTTAGTGAATAAATTTGGTGATTCAAACAGTATGTAATATTGTTTCTGGTGAAATAATATGAAGTAACCAAGATGTAAGGAAGAAATTACTTCCTGGGTTAATGTTAACCTGGGATTGTGAAGGCCTTTTTAAAATAGAAATTTTAAAACTATTTTGAGAAAATACCATATAAGAAAAACTATATAATACATTAAGAAGTCACATTGGGTGCGGTGAGTGGGGGGATACAGTCTGGTGTCATTACACTATTGCTAATGGCTTTGTAACCCTTGTCTATAAAGAAATATACTCTACTAATACAATAGTTTTCTTTGTTGTACCTTAAGCAGCTCAAAGCCGTTTAAATGTAATGTATTTTCAAATTTAAAACATTTGCAAACATCCACAGTTTAGACTTATAATGGCTTGTTGCTTTTAGGTCCTCAGCCTACTTCAGTAGAGGTAGATTGGATTAAAAAAGTATATATGGAAATGAAGCTGTTGACCGATCGTTCAATGTCACACAAATGAAAGAAGAGTAACTCAGTGCTCCCAGAGCAAACCAGGTCCATTGCCAAACAATGCCAACGTCTAAACCAATCTAACAATACCTGCCGTAAGGGGCATCTGTTGTTGGCAAAGGATCAGAAGGAGAATATTTTCCCTCCTAGGCTATATGAAGAAACTCGCCGTCCACAAGACCTCCCTCTATCCAGACTGCAAAGGCATTTGCAGCAGCCTCTGGTGGGATGCCAGTTCTGTCGGCTGGGCAAGGCCTGCTACCTTTGTCCCTAGGTCCAGCTTGCTGGTGACCGTAGTTGACACCAGTCTCTAGCCTAACTTTTACAGAAAACGAATGTGTAGGAAGCTCCTGTCAATGTCACCGTCCTTGATCTGAGAAGACACAGAAAAATTCAAATTCCAAAGCTGTCAGCTTGCAAACTTTCAGCAGAGAGAAAAGCCTCACTTGAAGAATGTAAACAAGGACGGCGAAGGTCTTGCTATCTAAAGACATCAGCATGCAAGAAGTGCTCTGGCAGCTTGAACGCAGCGAGGCAGTGGCAAACCCCAGCGCCCTGTTGTGAGACGGAGCCTTCCTTAGAGACCCGTGGCACTGTCTTCCTCCTGCTAAGTACGTTACCTGTGATTGCAATGGCAGATTCTTCAAACGAGTAAAACAGAGGCCTGTCTCCTCAGAAGCAACAGAGGTCTGTCTCTCTGAAAGCAGCAGTTTGGCATTTCCAGGGGAAAGGTCATTTCTTTACACCTCTGAAGAGGATAGATAACCATAATGGAAAGAATATCAGGCATGAAAAGCTACATTTTCCTAGACCCCTAAAGGAAATCGCGCCACAGCTGTGAAGCTGGTACTATGAGCCAGGGCACTCATTTATCCCACTTGAGTGCATTGACTTTCCTCTTCTGTGAACTGGCATCCCAGCCAGGAAAAGAAATGTTTACTGAAACTTGCTGAGTTTTATTTACAGGTCTAATGGGTTCTTTCTAAGTTGCAAAGAAGAGGTACCTCTTGTGTTGGTGAGATACGGGGTGGTGTGAAAATCACCCAAATGTACTTGAAAGATAGCACTCTTGTGACCCAAGGAAGGATAATACCGAGTTAAGTGTGGTACTTCCAGTTCATCCAGCATAAATATCAGTGCCAAGGCAATCACATGGAGGGCCCTTGGGACACCGGGTAATAAATCAGAACTTGGAAGGAAGCCTCCAAAATTACCCTGATTGCAGCGCCTAAGGAAGAACTGATGGAGCCTTCTATTAGAAACTTTCCCCCATCAGAAAACAGAGAAATATTTTGTCACACATTATCTAAAAGGGCTGAATTGTTACAGACATTCCTCTTCAATTATTTATATATTCTCTTTCCGGTAAATCTCATCTGAATCTCGCTCCTTTCTAAATGTCACGAGTTTTACTCTCCCACTGGCACTGATGTTAACATTTGAAGGGGGGAAAGGTTGTACTTAAGTTTAATAGATTTCATATTTAATAACGTAGTCAATAAAGTCGGTCCACTTAATCAGTCAAAGGCTGTTCCACTCTGGACACTAAAATGCCTCCAATGGGCCATATTGTTTCCATTACATACATTTTACCCGTTATTTTAGACTCTTAGAAAAATATTTTAGTATTTCCAGGGCTTTACCTTATCTATAAATAAATAAAATGGCACCCCTTTTAAATAAATGTAGTAGTGCTGACATTCTACTTTATGTACTACCATTAATAAAATTACAGAACAGGAAAAGAAATGCAAGTCAGTATTAAAGGACTTAAAGCACTCGTGGAAAAAAAATATTGCCAATTTTTGTCTTCTCACTTTTCTCTTGCAATCCTCATTTTATAAAAGAAGGACTGCTTCACAACAAGAACGAAATGAAAATTCTGTAACCCAATTATGGGCTACCATCCTCATCCATTGTTTGTCTCCCATTCAACTTCACAGCAATATACCATGATTAGCCATAGCAATAGTTTTCTGAACGGTATGAACAGCTTGACTCTATTACCTTTACATTAGCTTTGTAGCTATTTAAATTGTGCATTCTCAGACCTCAATTACCAATACCTAACAGTCTTGAGAGAATAGGATTTTGTATGTCTAAGTATTTTTTTTTCCATATCGTGTGGATTATCTATTAGCTCCAAACGGAGTGGATGCATTACTGAAAAACTAAGATGCATTACTGAAAAACTAAGACACTAAAGTGTCTATTAAGTTACGTGTGTCCACAGTGCGTGGGTGTCAGGTAGCAAAAGGTAATACGTCGAGGAATTTTGTGAATAAAAAATCTGTTTCTGTTAATTGAACACATATTTCCTGTTACAGAGAAAAGAAGATGATTCACCTTCTCCGCCTCATTGCTTATCGGGGAGCTCCCACATTCTACCGCTGTTCAGACAGCCTGCATTCACATGCGTGTTAAATGGAGAGCTCTCACTTGAATTTAATAATCCCAGATGTATTTTATGTTTGCTAGTGTTCAGTAAAGTAGTGTGAAGAAAATTATTTGTTTATTTTTCCTTATTAACTCTTTAAACTACCTGAAATGTAAACGCTTGAGGAAGTGAAGTCCATTTTTTGTTTTCCTAAGTCATTAAATTTCAGTTGCCCCTTCTCTTTTCAAAGAAACCTATTTGGGCGACCCAGACTGGATAGGTACATTCATATTCAGGGCATCCTCCCTGACTATAACTTTCATTTCCTTTGTCACCCCGCATTATAATGAGTTTTCTATATGTTATCATCTCAACTACTCTCTCAGTCCCCTAAAGTCAGCAATTTTAATATAAAAGATGGAAGAATTTGCTAACAGACATTGTTCCCATATCATATAACAGGAGCAACCGAGACGTGAGAACCGAGCTCACCTCCAGCAGGAAGGATGCTCCCCTCACTCTCATGATTGCTGTGTCCAGGATTTATCATTAATATGTATTTTCTCCTTATTCTGTGATTTGTCATTTCAACAGCATTTGACACCTCCAAAGATAGAATGGCTGCAACATTCAACATTCTAAAGACATAATTAGGAGAGAAAACCTTAAATATTGAGAAAATTGATTAGGTTTGGAAATTTAGGCAAATACAACTTTTTGTTTGTTGTTAGCAGCCCATCCCAAGGACTAAACCCTTGGCTATACACCATTTTATACATCTGAGAAGGGGACGGTGAATGACATATTTTCATATACAGAGGGTCCTACCTCTTTAAAGCTAGCAGGTGTCAATCAATATGTAAAGATTCCTGCTCACAGGCTAATGTAAATGTACCATAAGGCTACAGTGATGACCCAAAACAAGCAAGGGCAAGGTCGAAATAACCTGCTTAGATTTTAATTCTAGCTCTAACTTCTGTGCTTAAAACTCTCTAAGGAAGTTGCTTAACCTTTTTAGGATTCAGTTTGCTCATCATTGAGATAGTAATAGAAATAACATCAGAACTTGACTTTGAGGATTAATTGAGACATTGGATGGAAAAAAAATGCAAAGTAAACTGCCTGGCAAATAATAAATAATAATTCGGGTAAATCCCAGAAAAGCAATTTCCAGCTGTCAGAAGAAAATGTCTGGTTAAGTATATTCTGAAACTGACTTATTGGTATAACACAGAATTTTTAAAATATTCACGTAGGCCATCATATAAATTATGTGTGACACACAAAATTTCTAAAAAAATATTTCTACTACAGGAAGTTATAGGAAATTATAATACAATAAATACTTTATAAGATTATAGGAAATTTTAGTTCAAGCATGCTGCTGGGTATTTCTCATTTTCTTGGTCACAGTGGAAACATTTTGGAGATTCTTCATGCCTTGAGGCATTTAGTTTCAAAAGCCAATTCAGAGAACCTCCCTTCCCTGAAGGTGCCTTGAAACAAGTCCAATTTTATTTTAAAGTATATGTAAGTTCCTTTTTTGTTGATGTGTCGTAGTTGAAGTCATTTAATAACAGATAGGATCTGAGTGATTTATTCTTAATATCTCATTAGGTCACCACCCAAACATATTTCAAAATATGTCTGGACTTTTAGAATACTTTTTTCTTTTACAGTTTATCCAATCTAAAAATGTGTAAGCAAAGTCATCTTATCCAGTGTCAGCTCTGCCCACTTTTTCCTGCCCCCTGCATTTCTCAGACATCTCTCTCTCCCAATAATCACAAAGCTCATTTAGCGTTCTGCAGGTGGCTGTCCTGCACAGCTTGTCTGTTTCTTTTTCGAGGTGAAACTAGGAAGCATTAAGCAGATCTGACAGTGTTTTATTTTGTGAGTTGTTTTAAAGAGGCCAATACACTTGAAAGCTGATGGATTGATTGGAAATTTCCAGAAAGGAACAGTCCTTGAACAAAAGTGGTAAGGAAGAAAATCTAACACATGTTCTCAATCTCTTTGTCCTGGGGGAAACTGGAGGAAAGACAAGAGCAGCAGAAGGAAGCCAAAGGCAGGAGGAGGGAGGCCGCCAAGATCTTTGAACAAATTCTCCTGATTGAGTTTTGCAAATACGTCAACAAGGACACTTGTGTGTCCCTAAAACAGAATCTTCATACTTCTGCAAAGTTTAATTCTTTATAAAATAAATCTGTATTCTTTATTCTTAACCTTTTCCTAAAAAAAAATATTGTCTCAATGGTTTGGAAAACTGGCAAAGAACTTTAAGATGAACATATCGGCATGCTTAAAATAATTTACTCGGAAGCACATTGTGGGAACATTATAAATCCACTGTGCTCATCATGGCCATTAAGGGACATTTTAGATATATGGACACATTTGCCTTGTGAAAAAATACCAATAACATACTAACAGGCTATGCAGTTCCTGTATGCTATGTTCTATTTTTTTTTTGTAGGTAGGTAAATGATTCTTTATAATTTTAAACATTTCTTTACATACTTTATGAGTTGCAATATTTTTGTTTTTACTAAAATGAATCAATTGTAAATAGGACCGATAGAAATATGAAGAAAATATTAAATCTTTTGATCCTTCTAAACTTTCCTTTTATAGGGGCTTTTCCCGACTTTTCTATAGGTCAGAAGTATTTGATATAGAGAGCAGATAACTTCCAGCAGGCTCCTACTGTTAATGTATTACAAACTGTCTCTCCTCTTGCTTAAGGATGCTGGACGGCCACTACAGGGAGACACTAGGATGTGTCAAGAGGAGTGTCCATCTCCTTCTCACTATGCTCTTGTAAAGCCACATTTTAATGGGGTTGATACGGTTCTTACTTTATACTTCTTACAGGTTAATTTCAAAGTAAACCCTTGGTTATAGCTGTTGTGCCAGAATGGATATGTAGTGATATTAAGTTGTTGAAGTTCTTTGAAAATATATATTTTTTGAAATGCACGCTACTATCTCTTTTCAAAAACCAGAAATGTACGTGGCCTTTGTGGGGGCTCTCCCTAAAATTTGTTGTTTCAATTTCACTGTCACTTAAGTGTGGTCTTTTTTATTAGACCTTGCCATTGATACATATGAAGGCTAAGAATAGACAATGTGTCGTCTATCGCTTTGATAGGATGGGAGAAAAGAGAAACAAGAAAAAAACATGAGAAAAGAAACAGCAAAAAGAAATGAGTACAGATAGATTTGCTGAATGAGAATCTCTGTAATCATTTCAATTTCTGACATATTTGCAATTTGGCAACTCTGAAGCAAAGTATTGTTATTCTAAGAAAATGGATTTTATTCCTGAAAAGCCAAACCCCAGATCTGCATGGTTTTCAAACTCCTTATGCTAATGACTCAGTCAGTTTCTTGTGCTGTATATATATGTGTTTTTTTTTTTTAATTTAACATTTCATAGGACTGGATCACTATCTCAGTTTTACTTTTTGAGGCTATTATCCTTGAACTCACACAGAAAAGAAAACGCAAACCAAAAGATAAATGATCATTTTCTTGTTAGTGGTTATTTCTCAGACCCTGAGGATCCATAGCAAAGTAAGTGTTACTCACGGTTGGTCTTCATTTAAGTTAAAATCCCATTAAACTATTTCCCAATTCCTACTGAGCCACATACCTAATGATTATTAATGTTCTCTCTGGTGATGTTTATGGATGCAGAACCAGGGAACAATTTGTCTCAATAAGAGAGGCTAAGACTGTAGAATGATATTTGGGTATCTAAATATTTAAAATACCTAATTACTTATCTGTAAGTAATATGGCCTCCCCTTAGGGAGGCTGCCGAATGCAAGGCTGAGTTCCTGAAGGGTATACTAGTTAATGTTTTCATATGAACAATAAAATGCAAAAGACAGAGTAGAGGTATGTATGTTTCATGAGAATGGCTACAAAAAAAATCCTTAGAAATGGAGAATGTAATGAATATTTAAAAGTTGAGGAAAATAATTTAGTAAGTTATGCTATTGAGAAATATATCCAAATTATCATAGGATGCCTATGAAGCTGTCTTCTTTCTCTGATAACTATTAACAAAAGTAATTCTCTCAAAAATTATTTATAATGTAAATAAATCTTTAGAGGTCAAGTATAGAACATTGAAATGGATGTTATCTAACTCTGCAAGTATTATAAAATTTAAAAAAATCAGTTTCCATTTTTTTTCATTTTTCTTTTAAAATTGGGTATAAAAATGTGTTATTTTCATAAACTGTTGTACAAATTAAAGTGCATATTAATTAATTAGAATCTTATTATTAAAAGTTTACTTTATAGTGTGTATCCATATAAATATAATTGGTAGATTGCAAAAAAATACATTATTTAAATCATAAATTAGCTAAAATTAAAATCTCTTTCTAAATAGGTTTCCTCGACTGACTGAATTACTATCATAATACAAATGCCAAAATGTAATGAGTGATTCAAATTTTACTGATTCAAAATGCCATCTGACAGTTAATAATGGGTTCCTGAAACTCCTGCTAAAATGTAATATGCAATACAAATTTAGCATGGCGAAATTCAATACTAGCCTATGAAGATAACCGTACAACTGGGCAAATTAGGTAATTTTACCATGACAAAATACTATAATTAGTTTTATAATTACATTTATTTACATGGTGAATTTTGATAATACTGACTCATTTTTAAGTCATCATCAAGTGTTTTTGTAGAAGATAATGCACAGTTATAATGGAATACCAGGGTTATCATATTCATTGGCTGTGGTTTTCATATTCTCTTATAGATGTATTTACACATATTTCCCATGTATTTTTCTTTTACGTATTTTTAATAAATATTCAAGAATACCAACCAGGTGTAAGAAAAGTATTTAAAATCATGAGAACAGAAATGTGCAGGATGCCCTGTCGAAGGTACTGGTCTAATTTCTCGCTCATGATATGAGCAAAGAACATCACAGACATGAGCCAAGAAAATCAGCACCAAAGATGAACACTGGCCATGTATAATTTGCCTGTGAAATAAACTTGCAGTTAAGCATCATGACAAGAGACCTGACACAAAAGTATGGGAAGGGTTGATTGAATTCTAATTGGTAAGTTCTGTTTCCTGTAAGGGGCAGTGGGGGCAAATGAATTGTGTATCTGATTTAACAAATAGGTTTTTATTACATGCTTATCCTTTGCCAAACACCTTGCTAGGAATTTGTAGGGTTAAAAAAATGAGGAAAATATGATCCGCTTTGAGTTACTTATAGATTTGCATTTTAAATATATACTTTGATAAATTAATAGAAGCAAATAGGCTACGCTATGAGAGCATGGAATGCGGGATGAGATAGATTTGGCTCCCCTGACTATAACACTGAATTTCAGGTTCAATCAAATCACACCTGAGTTCATTCAAGGGTCCTGGATGAAACTCATTGTGATCTCGTGCCTGTTTTAGTTCTGACCTACAATTGTCACCTGTGGTTCAATGCTAAGGTGAGATGTCCTTTGTCACAGTTCTTAGCCTCTTACTGAAGATGAAATATCTGAAGGAGTCACTTTAAGAGGAAAAAATTAATGCCAAGTTTAACAATGAACAGTAATAACAATGAGGAGTTTATACAGTATCCTTGGATTAATAAAGCCTTAATTACCTTTATCATTACCACAACTAACAAGGATTGGAGGCCTACTTTGGGCCATACACTGCATACGTTATTTGTTTTATTTTTACCACTCTGTGGGATCTTTCTTCCTTGATTTTAAGAGAAGTCAAATAAGTTTTTCAAACTGACTTTTTTTCCATCTAATTTTCCATGCCATATGCTGTTCTCTAAGAGAAGAAATATTTTGCACAATGATAATATTGATGCAGAACACCAATTTATTTCACATACCTCTATGTTTAGTGTTTATACAGGCACTATTACAAATTAGACTGACATTGTGATGTTGGCCAAGTATGCATTAATCCTTGAACTTGAAAAACCTTGTAAACACCACCCCCCCAACACAAACATCCACACACTCCTTATCACCCTTTTATACTGTGTATACTATAGTTTTCCTAGTAACTAAAAGACGGGGAGTAGACTAAGGACTCAAAATTATTCCTAGATGGAAGGAAAGAAGAAAAGAGAAAATAAGATTGGGTCTCCAAAAGTAGCTGAAATCTAGTCCACGCATAATTGTCTTAGATTCCTCTTTCTACATTGGAGAAATTGAGTAAAAAGGATAAGAATAACAAAATGTTTCATTACTCGCTTTTGTTAGGAACCCTTATATCAATATGTAATTTAAAAAAAAATCTTAAGAAAATTTATGATTTCCATGATTTTATATTTACTATTGTTAAAATACTTTAAAAAATGAATTAGAAAACAACCATGATGCTCTTGGGCTGTTTGTCACTCTGTTATTCATTACTCTGTAGTGGATTTTTTTTGACAGTTTTCTAATTATCTTTTTGAAACAGAATGAGATATATTTAGTTCCTCTGCCCATGCTGCAGGCAGAATAGTCTTCTCTCATGCATGTATGCCCATGTTGCTATCAGGTTAATTTCATTATTATTTATATTTGTCATATGACACACATACTGATCTGCCATTGTACAAATTTTCAGAACTTCTTCCTGGAAAGCATACAAAATCAAACTTATTTTTTAGCCTATGATATTTCATTTCTTTTTTCACACCTACATTTCTTATTCTCTTTGTCTGAAAAATACTTCTTTACCTCACTGTGTGACAGACTTCCCATTCTTCCAGACACAAATTTGAATGTATGTCCAATGAATATGTTCTCTGAGCACCTCAGAATGTGTACACATTCCTCTGGTACGTTGGTAAAACCGCATTTTGATTATTGAAACATATCTATCTAGGACTAGACTTTGAACTCTTGTAGACCTGTTTGAAACAGTACTGGATACCAAAATTCTTTATAAATTACATATGACAAAATTATGAAAGTATGAGCCAACTCGGAGGATGGTGTTAAAATTAATGATGTTGATACACTGCAGGTCTTGGACTTCAAGTTGGTGAAATATGGTTTCATTATGTGCCACTACTATCTTACTGCCAGATTTGGACAAGTAGAAGTACAAGTAATTTATGCTTATCAAGTTAGTGAATCAATTCATGGGGAAACATAAAATTCTACTTATTATCACTAGAATTTTGGCATGTCCTTTTCAATTCTAATTTTGACAAATAATGTTGAAATAATTTTATCATACCTGGCTGTACCCATAGTGCCAGCATACATCTAGCAAAAGTGAAATATTGTAAGAAGCTATAAGTCTCTAATAATTCATCACAAAAGCATAATCCTAGGAAAAAGGAGCATGGAAAATTAAAAAAAAAATAGCATGAAAAAGAGTTTAAATAAAATTTCATAAAACTTTTTTATTCAAATATTTCCTCTCTATTCTTTTAAAACATTATTTCTTATTTTCTTTGTATTTCCTTCTTCATGAAGCCAACTGAAGTGTATATATAAAGAGCCAATATAATATTTGAACACATATGTGGATTAAATTCTGTGGGATTCAATTTGCAGGTCTTTAAAATTAAGTAGATATATTTGAATATACTGGCCAATTCAATCTCTTCTATCCCATTTCTCTTTTGTTATAATTTATTCAAGGAATGGGCTCTTAAGAAATCAGAAATATTTTTGAGCAGCAATATCTTTTATCCCTTTGAACACTGTGGGTGAAGGGAAACGTATAGACTAATTAAATATCAAGGTTTACCATGCTGTTTATTTACAGATGATTGGAGGAAGGGGTCAGCTTCTTATTTTTAAATTTGTGAGTCTGGAATCTAGCCTCTTAATGGGTTTAGACACATTTTTTTAACAGTTACCTTTAAGTATTATAAAGGATTCCTTTTTCCCCCACTTCTGGAAACCATTTTCTTGATTAGTTAAGAACAAAATAAAGTCATCCTAACCTGTGTCTGAATGGGAATTGTTTATAAGCAACATTCATGCATCTGTCTACTTTATGTTATTTCATATTATAATTGCCTGCTATGAAATGTCACTATTGTATCTATAAAAACATTTAAATATAAACATTAAATTATAGGGAGAATGACATTTTTATATGTTGAAAATATACATAAGCCATTTTCTCTCACTACTTCATCCTACAGTTTAAGTATGTCAACTTTAGCATTGAAAATACAAGGTATAGTGAACGTCAAACAGTCCAGCTTACTTTTTTAATATTAGAAATGAATTTCCAAGGACAAGAAGCTCATTACAGATCAGTCAACCTGTTATACTGTGGAACAGTTCTCCTTGCTGTAAAGAATTTTCCTTCAGTGTGCTAGGTTTTTCTTCTAATCTCTGTGTAATGGTCTCATTGACCATCATAGATTTGTTCACTCCACTTCCGGAAGGTAATCTTTTTAGTACTTAAAGATAGATAGAAAATGCATAGGCCCTCCCACTCTCCTTCCCCCAACTTCCCAAACCTTCTTGTTTTCCAAGTGTATCTTATCCCTGATTGTCACAGAAAGGGCGTCCATGTTACTTCCTTCCCTTGTATGTGCTAGATATGAATCCCTAAATTTGGGGGCCCAGAATTAAATACAAAAGTCGGAATATAATCTGGCTGGCCAACTCTAAGTCATGTCACTTAATATAGACCCGGAACATTTTTTAAACTCTAGTGTAGGACTGTGAATGTTCACTAATCAAGTGTAAGAGAATATTATCAGTTTTCAGTAGCAATCTAAATTTTGCTGGAGTACAATGGCTTATGACCAATGTAACCCTTCAAGTATTATAATTTTATTCACTGAAAAGTTAACAGATGTGCCTTCTCTATTTATATTTCCCTTCAGCTCTCACTCATATTCAACATGACACATAAGACAGGTTTCTTGTTTTTTTTCTTTTATATTCTAGTCACTTAGAGGTTTTTTACTGACCCAGACTTACCATCTACCATGTAGATTTTACATCATGCTACATGGAGATACAATAAACATACTTAGTGGATGTTCACCAAAATCAGTAATAAAAAATAAAGCTAGGCTACATTAAACGCAGAGGCAGGCGCTTCCATAGTAATATATAGAATTCATTTGCTGTGCATCACTATCCCATAGTCATAACTATAATGTTACAAACTTTGAGAAATAAATGAGATAAATGAGGTTAAACAGGAAGATATTTGGCTTATGGTCGATACCCAGTAAAACATAGTTGGTATGACTTTTGGTAAGATTCATTTAAGTAGGTGTGATTCATTCCCCTGGGCTTCTGGAGGCTAAAGCCTTCTCTTAAGTATCAAATTCTCTATAAAATTGTTAAAATAGCTCAGACTTTTACAAGGCAATTAATTTTTTCTCTTCCATGTTTTAGAGGTAAGGAGGCAGGTGTAGTTTATTTATGTTACCCTGGCTTTTCTGTATAATTCTGTATAATTGTCTGTCTGTGTGTGTGTCATAGAGAGACAGGGAGGGAGGGAGTGAAGGCAAGAGAGAAAATGCAAGTTTATCAGAATTCTATTATCTTTTGGAGAACTGATGTTTCATAAATTCATGAAATATAAAAAAAAAAATTAGCTCTAAGCCACTAACTAACCTCTATTGTACCACCTACAGGGTCAATATCAACAATTCCCCTAAAGGAGCTAGACTTGATTATACAATATTTTCAAGTCGGGTGCCAGCGGCATTCAAACAGCAAGATGTCTTTGATAATTCAAGTAGCATAATTCAAACACATGGCTCATGAATGAAGGATTACAATATCACAACCTACTGTGTAAAAATCTGGTTACAGAACTCTGCGGTTTGAAAAATTAATTTCATATTAGATATAGATCCACATGTATTTTCTAACAAATTATTCGGAATATTCAAGCATATGTAATGCTTGTCTTCCTCTGCACCGTGGAGGGAAATTGTGCTCCCTGCTGCCTGGTAAACACCGACGCGTGTGGATTCTCACGCAGAGCCCACGGTGACAGATACACAAAGCACACCAAGCACAGGGTGAGAGGCTGCTTTGAACATTTTTTCTCCTTTTCTACAAGAGAGAGTTTGGCAGTTTCCATTTCAGCGTCTATTTCAGTGAAAAAAACTGCACAATGTATTTTTAAATGTCAACCGAGGAAAAGTTCTCAGTTATAATAAGAATCACGTTTCACCCTGGGTTTCTGTATAATCCCATATGTTTGTTATCTAGATTCTTAAAAAGCGATCTATCCCTAGTTTATTTCTAGTTTATTGCTACCAATGTATACTTATTTACAAATGGGAAGGGGCCAGGGGGCCTTTCATGTTTGTTTGTACTAGAATTTATAGATTATTAAATTGTAGATTAATTTGGGGAACCTTGCTTTCTTCCTAAATACTGCAAACACATGTTATGTGTCAGGCAGCACGCCAGGGCTTGAAAGCCAGCCAATACTAGTATGTCTATTTGTTACAAAAGGTTGAGTTTGGATTTTAAATTTAGATATTGCTTACCACCAAAACAATTTATCCAGGCATTAAACATCTCCATCGGAAACTTTGCTTTTCTGTTTTCCCATCTTTTGAATGGTAATGAACTGATACATGCCTAGTGTGAATTATGGCACTATTTGGTAGTTGATAAAGTTATTCACTACAATAACTAAAAGTTTATTCACCTTACTTAAACCAATGGCCAGAACTGATTCGTCTTTGTAATGTGAATTAAAGTGAATTCTGTGAATCAGAGTCAGAGAGTAAGGAAGAAAAAAAAAAACAATAAATTACTCAATTACTGCACATCTGTCTTTCTTGGTATAAAAATAAGGTCATAACAACAGATCAGATATTCAGTGATTGCTGATCAAGAATGAAAGTGTGGCATAACAAATAATTTTGCTTCAGAAAGATTGAGGCAAAAAAAATCACAAGACATCACGTTTCATATTGTTAATTCAAATCTGATATCCTGACTCTAAATTAAAAAGAGTAATGAAATTTAATTTCTAAAAGATTGAATTTGGGAAGAAATGTTTGTTTCTCTAGCATTAGATATTACTTGATTTTTGTTTTTGTCTTACACATGTGGTCCTCATGAACAATTTAATGTTAAGTGTAGGGTCTAAACCTAACTGGTAGTCAAACTAAAAGTGAATCGTGAAAAATGGGTATTACTAGGTCAGAGAAATTGTTTTTGAAATTAGTATAAATGAGACTTTAAGAGATCAAAATGTTTTTGATATCAACAAGTAAAACCCAACTTTGATGAAAATTTGATAGTTTCCCAAATACTATTTTTGTTAAAATGATTATATTTTTTAATTTCCTGAATTTATATACTTTCACAGTCACACATATATTCGAAACACTATTCTGCCATTCAGACACTCTCATAACTTGATACTGTAATAGTTTTATAATCTAATTATAAAATAATAACACCTATCTCTCACAGATTTAACAGAGTAGATTGAATAAGACATGTATGAGACTTCCTAACCATGCTTGACGTTCAATTAATCTTAGCCAAATTTAAAATTGAAAAAAGAAAACTCTTATACATACATTATTTGACAGATAAGAAAATGAGATGACCATCAGAAAATTGATTTTCATTTAAAACAACAAAAGTGGCAAGGCACAATAGTTCACACCTATAATCCCAGCACATTGGGAGGCTAAGGAAGGAGGATTGGTTGAGCCCAGTATTTTGAGACCAGACTCAGCAACATAGAAACATAGTCTCTATGTCTTTATGTTACAAAAAAAAAAAAAAAGAAAAAATTAGCTAGGCATGGTGATGGGGGCCTGTGGTCCCAGCTACTTGTGGGCCTAAAGTGGGAAGATTGCTTGAGCCCAGAAATTGGAAGTTACAGTGAGCTATGACCGGGCCACTGCCCTCCAGCCTAATTGATAAAAATTAAATTTTAAGAGACCACTGTATGCTTTAAGCAAATAATGATTAAGTTAATGGGAAACAAAATCCTAAAACAACGTAAATCTGAGTACTATTGGATTACTTTCTCTCTTGGAAATTTGGTTTTTTTTGCGCAAATCTCCTTAAATCCTCCCAAAGTGGTTATAAATGCAAGGAGAATCCTGGGTCAGAAGTGGCCAAAGAAGCAGAGGATGTGAGTTACATAAGGCTGGGAGTCACCCTCTTTAGTTAAACAGGCTTGTAGGAGGTTCCTCTGGGGGAAATGCCTGCAATCTGCCCATTCCGAGCTTGAGATCTGTGCAGGGAATCTGATCATTTTTACTCCAGTTTCTCCCACAAAGCAACGTACAGTTAGTTTTATGTTTAAACTAACAACTTACTCGAGAAACAACATCTTCATCGGACTGCACTTTTCAAGTACGTGTTTCATGTTCATACAGGAAAAAAAATTAAATATATTCTTCAATCCTTAGAACCTGAGGTTTTTCTTTTTTCTGGTGGGTGGCTCTGTGAATTAAAATACCTTATGTGGCTTGTGGCACTGTATTCCTCTGAACTCGGTAAAGAATAGAAAACCTGTCCAAACTTCAATGACTCCTACCAGGCCTTTTGCTTTTCAGAGTGCTTAAATTAACTTGCTAAACACAGAACAAACATTAAAGACAAAACTCTTACTCTAATACCCTTTTTCTCTCTCTCTCTCTCTCCCGCCCTCTATCTCTCTCTCTTTTTGTGATCAGCATTTGAACCAGTCTTCAATCTAAGAGATTAAAAAACAAAAACCAAAAACTTTCTGATACACTTCGTAGATAGTAAAAGATACAAAAATAACGACTGGGTTCCGACACAGAAAAAAGATTCAGAGAGTGAAAAAAAAAAAACACGGAGATAAATAAGTAATCAAATTCACAATGAAGCTAAACATAAGAGTGGTGTTAGTAATTTTAAAAAAAAAGATACACCATAGAGGTGACCCCACCAATCACCCTCCTGTCCTACAAGGGTACAAGTGAATCTTTCTAAAAGCAGAGTATGAATGTCTTAATAACTAAGAAAATGACATGAAGGCTACGTCAACCAGTTTGATGAAGGTATTTCAAAATGTATGTGAAAACACCACACTGTACCCTGTGATTACATTAATGCACACAGCTATGATTTAATAAAAAAATAAAAAGATATACTTTGTCATATTTGGGCCTTGATCAGCCTGATTTGATCTTTATGGAGTACGATTCTGGGTACCACAATGAGAGACAAAATAGACAACTAAGTTTTAGTATCTTTATACCTGAAAGGGGAATGAAGAATAGGTGGCAAATTATACATTTTATGACTTGAAACAAAATGAATGTACATAAGAAAAATCTATTTATAAACAAAGAGGTACTTGCAAGAAACAGAGATCATTGGGGTTATGAGATTAGGGGAAATCTTGTTAGACTCCAAGTGTAAGAAAGCAGAGATCAGATGGTGAAAAATGTCATGTCAGACAAACAAGAACACTAGGAAGATACCTTCAATGTTTTCTTTTGTTTTCTTTTTTAATTTGCTTTCTAATGATGTCTACTTCCCCATTGGTCAGGCATACAGTGAGCTGAAAACAAGGGAATGCATGTATGAGGCTGAATAACCTGACTATGAAACATTGTCATTCAGTGTAACAAGGAGTTACAAAGAGTAGGCATTACTATAGAAACAGTAAAGCTGTTATTTGTGAAAGCCACGTCTCTCCCATGGAGAAGATAGTCATTTTGGAAAGCAGGCACTTAACAGATATGCTATGATTGAGCTCACTTAAAAAGACTAGAGAGCAGTGACTTTTTCTCAAGTCAAATAATATGTGTGCATATGTATATATATCTATCTAGATAGCACCATTTTTATGTTTCTTCTGTTTTGAAATTTGTCATGTTGAATAGTAGGAATTCCACTTTTCTAAGGTACTGGTGGAGGCATTCTCTAGGGTGGCAGAAAAACAAACAAATACAAATCTTAAGCTAATTTTACAGCAGGCTACATAATTGCTTTGGCAACGGTCAGACACTAGCCTTTAATCTAAAATGTATTCTTATGTTGAAAATAGATGGCTAGAGAACAATATGCCTAGAAACGGCAGGACCCGCAGAACGAATCTGCTTGGTTTCCTTGTAATCCTCCGAGGTTGGCTACCATTTATTTCTTTTTCTCTCATCTCCATGAGCTATAGACACACATACACCCTACAGATGGCATGGAAGCTTTGGAAAAGAAACTACTGCCGTTCCAAATACTGAATGCCAATGTTCTGTAAATTATGTGTAAATAGTATAAGTATGAAAGACATCCACTTTGTCATCTTGTTCATTTTAAAAATAACCTAACCTTAAAGGTATCTCTTACAAAAGATATCGCCACTCATTTTTTCCCAGCCCTAGAGTGGGAAGGAGACATGACAGGAAATCACAAAAATGCCATTTGGGGGACAGCTCATTGCAGGATTCCTAATAGAATGAAATTAATAACAAGAACAAGAAATGAAGTTAGACATCCTTGAGACTTACTGACACTCAAACAATTTAAGAGGCTAGATTTGAAGACAAGAAACAAAGAGCAGTTTATTATAATTGAATAGAAACCAATCCTAGAACCAAAATACAAACAGAAGGACTATAAACAAATCCGAATAATGCTCCAGGATACAGGGCAAGAAAGGAGATGGTGTGATCGAAGGATGGATATCAGCAGAGCACTCAACTCAACGTAGAGCTGCAGTGAGTAGAGCAAGAGCTTGCTTGGCTGCACTGTGCTACCAAATTACGGAGGAATAAATCAAAGTAAGTAGAACAATGATAAAACAACTGGCTGGATCCATAGTACTTACTATATGACTAGTACTTTGTTAGGAAGCCAAAGTAAGGGCATTACTTTTAATGTCCACAAGACACTAAACACAGCTGCCTAAAAAGCCCCTAGGTACAATCATCCTATGAAGTCTAAACATCAGACATCATCATTTGTGACAGCAACAGTTCCGAAATAGAGGAGAATTGATGAGGGTGAGACAAGTGCCTCTCCAATGGGATGGTTTATTCTTAGTAATTGAAAAGCAACAATCATGAGCAAAAGATTTTGCAACTTCAGTGGGCTATAGAAAAATAGAAATAAACAAATAATTATATTGCTGGACAAGAAAATGATATAAGCTTAAATTTAAAGCAAGAGATTGAAATTGACTCAGGTCTCTTTCTCAGACTTTATTAGATAGTACTTAGTATTCCATAGTTCCAAAATAAATAACAATTATTGTCTCAAACTATCTCAAGTTCCAACCACCTTTTTCAGGTCAACATAGGAAAAAAAGATTTCTTACCTGCAACATGTGAACTAACCCTGCATCCAAATTGGCTTGGTAAATATAAAGTAAATAAAGGACAGCAAGATTATGGACATATTTATTTTCTTATCATAATGAATCATTAATTTAGCTGATTTATTTAATTGCTTATTGCTTGAGACATTCTAGTGATATCTCATGTGACTTTGTGGTGACCATGGTATATTTTAGGGTCAGCACCCATCCTGCTGTGTGCTCCTGGCCAAATTGCTACACCTTTCTACATCTCAGTGATTTCTACTGCAAAAATGGGGACTAGCAATATTTTCTTAGTTTTAAATACAATTATTTCTGTAAATTATTTCAGATAATGCCTGACATTGATAGATAGTGAACCAGTAGTAGATAATCGTTTATATGATATTTACCTATGAAATGCATCTAATTAAAAGATTCGTAGAATACCATAATTTGAAGTTTTTAATCTGAATTTAGAGAAGTGTTTACATGAGTAAGGGATATAATAATATGTGATTCTGAGCTTTTTACTTGAAGATATTTTAGAAAAGAAAATAATAATCATCTAAAATTGAAGTCTTGTACAGGCATGGGAAAGTAACATAATTTTCTATAATTCTGGTCCTAAAACTCCAGGAGTGTTTGCAATGCCTTCTATAAATATCTAAGTTTTGTACATACTTGAATTTGTAACCACAGAAATGGGGCCAATGAAAAGAAATACGGTATGCATGGAATATGGGGAAGGAAATGTCTCCAACATCACTGGCGAGAAAAACAGGAGAGCTTTGTAGACTTACCTGAGATAACCTTAAGCAATGTTTTAAAATGCACACCCTGCTCTTCATTCAGTAGTCATAGTATTTTATACAGACACTATTAAATCTGTATACCATGAGCGCCATCCTTAACAACGAACTTGCATTTGTCTAACACATAACTTATTGCTGTATTATTTATTTGGGTTAGAGAGCCAAGTCCCCAAATTCAAAAGTAAGTATTTTTCTATTTTTCTGAAACATTGGTTTCTCCCAAATTCTCTTCGTGGCAATGTAATCGTTTGTGAAACACACATTTATCTCGTGTGCCGTGGAGACACTCTGGTTAACATTTTCAAAAGCCTAAACATATTCTATTCTACTCTAAATTGAAACTCTTGGTTATCATTATGTGCCTTATATTTTCTTAATGCACGTCTGCTCTATAAACAATATTTACTTGTCATGTCAGAATCCTGCTTTTTTTTTCCTTCTCAAATTCCAAGCAAATAATGCAATAAACCTTGCTTCCTCCTTCCTTAATGCTCCCTCTCTCTCTACCCACATCTTCCTCATCCATCAAACTTGGCTCAGTTTTCATTTTACTGGTTGACACTGTGCAACTGCATTCCCCTTTCTGTACTGTAAGCTGTAGTACTGACGTTATAATTCCATGCGGTACAAAATATAATTGCATATGACTCCCCCCCAAAAAACTAGCATTTTTTAATTGTTTAATTTTACAAACCATTAAAATGTATTTAAATTTCAGATTCAATTACTTTTTTTTTTTTTTTTTTTTGAGATGGAGCCTCAAGCTATCCCCCTGGATAGAGTGCCATGGCATCACAGCTCATAGCAACCTCCAACTCCTGGGCTGAAGCGAGTCTCCTGCCTCCGCCTCCCAAGCAGCTGGGACCACAGGTGCCTGCCACAAGGCCTGGCCATTTTTTGGTTGCAGCCGTCATTGTTGTTTGGCGGGCCCAGGCTGGGGATTCAAACCCACCACCTTAGGGGTACGTGGCTGGTGCCTTAGCTGATTGAGCCACAGGCACCGAGCCAGATTCAATTACTTTTTAACTGTGACACAAATTAACGAGAAAGAAATCCCTTTATAGGTAGAAAGATTGTAAAAAATATATAAATTCCCCCTCCCCAAAAAAAGTTATCAACAAAATACTTCAATGCCGAAGGTCAATCTGTTCACATCATCTTAACAGAGATAAACATTAATGACCTCTTGAAGCCCTCAAAGTTCCTTTCTTTTTGTGATGATGTCACAATTCAAAAACTTACACCTGCACATTGTCTAGAGAATAACTTTGAAACCCATTATCATAACATTCAGTGCCCTTCAGTATCTAGATAAGATTAAAGATTTTTTCTCATTTTTCACATCTTTAATTTTCATTACATGCTGCACATTCAGCTGATCCAGGCTCCTCGCGCTCCCCTGAAGCCCTCGACAGACTTTGATTCATGCTCTCCCTTCTGCCTGCAAATCCCTTTATATACATGTACATCACCTCCAAGGCTCTGATCAAATGCCACCTGCTCTCTGAATGTTTAGGTATTTCAGAGGTGAAAAAAATCCTTTAACTCCTCAGTAAAACTTGAGCATAAATGTAAGTGACATAGGGATGGAGACAGTGTTTTGACTCATCTTTTTGTTTTGCTTCTAAAGTCATAGGTGTGTTGTCAGATGTATAACCACCATGTGTGTGTACGCATATGTGTGTGTGTATTTGAAAGAGTGTGTCCCAGTTTCAGGTACCTAATGGACCTAGAATCCCTGCATCTCCCTTCCTTTGACACTTCACTCATTAAAGGAGGATATTCTAACTCACCCTTTGCCACGTTGTGTCCCATGGAATACCAGTCATACTAAATGCCTCTGGAGATAATGGTCTAAGGTACAATTGATTTCCTGGTAGTAGTTCATCTTATGGGAGAGTAATGAAATACATTAACTTATTGAAGAGGTTAAAAAAAGCATTTTCCAGGAAAGAAACCTGAAGTTATTACTTTAAAATGCAGTATTAGCCTTTGTTATACCTGAATTTTTGTGTGTATCTATTTCCTTGCATTTGCTTTTCCCAGAAGACCATCTTGCTGGGCATTGTTTGAGAAATACTCTCCCAGGCTCTGCAGATGACCCGCTTCTCCCTACACAAGGGCATGTGTAAAGCCTCACTCAGTCCCTTCCAACATGCTAGGCTCTTCACCTCAAGGGTCCTTGCTCCCAATTGCTTACCTACTCTATTACTGGTCATCATTGCCAAGATAGCTCTTAAATCTCACCCACTGCTGCTTCTTCACCTTGGCCTCTACCCGAACCTGCCATCTTCTTTGTGTCCGCACGGCATCCACAATCTAACCAGTAGCATATCATTTGGTGCATTTTATCTTTGTCCTTGACTCTTAATTTGTGTGTGCAAAACATCCTGCACTCACCAGGCACTCCGAAGTATAAGCAGCATTGAAAATGGAGATAATCTGTTAAAAATTAGACTGATTTTCTGTGGAGGAATCTTGAGAGAGTACATTGCTGCTGGTATGTTCATTTTGAAAGAGAAGAAGATAAAATAACATAAAAGGATCTTAAAGCGAGGCTGCCTTTCCCACATTAAAATATTTTATTAGCCTCCGTAAGATTGGTAGTTGACCAGACCTACTCAGAAATAAAAGCTTTTGTACACTGATCAGTTTCAAAACGTTTGTAGATATTCAAAAAGAAGGAATGCCTTTGAAGAAGGAGAAAAGAATATAAAGCAGGGATGCCCCATCAATCTAATTTATAAAATGGTTCATCTCCTCTCTTTCTCCTTCTTATACATTTCCCAAATCATTACTGCAAGAAAGGAAAATTGTCTTTATGATAAGTTTTGTGAATTACAACAAAAAGATGCCAAGTTGCATGCTAATTCTCTCACAAAATATTTTCTAAACATGTTCACCTTTATATCTGATTAAGGCCTATCTCAATAAACCTTTATCACCAGAATGTTATTTCTAGGTTATAAATTACATCGGCAATGAAAATTGATTAAAATTTGTGTCTACCCTGATAATGCACATTCTGCATCATTGTGTGCTCTAAATATGTCCAATCTCAGGCCCCTACATTTAGCCATCTCGTTTGCCTAAACTCTTACTCCCTAAATATTTCCTGAGAAGCTCTCTATGGTTCTGATAGCCCTGCTGCTAATCTCTGATATTCTGCCCAAATCTCACCACTTCCCTGAGACGTTCTTTGATATATCAGCCTGATCTATCTCATCTTCCATCATTCTTTCCCCTTGTGGACTCTATTACAGCCTATTTTCCAAAGTAGGTTGTAATAAAGATGTGCGTGTGAGATCTGTATCAAGCCTAAGGAAATATGTGTGGAAGTTAGATGCTTGATAAATGTATATCCCCTTAGGAAAATATCTGTGTGTAGAGGGGGATAATCAATATACTAATATATGTATGTACATAGAATGCAAAAAAAAATGTTTAATTTGTTGGATATTCTTTATCATGAACTTTTGAGCCCTGATAATATAAAATAACAGGTTATTATGTACTATCGTCAAGATTCTGCTTTCATTAAAGACCAAGGTTTTTCTTTTACTGGGTATCTTTAAAAATACAAAGTAATAGAAAGTCATATACTGCATGTACTGACTTCTAAGTGGTAGCTAAATAAGGTGTCCACAGGACATAGAGAGCGGAATGATAGACATGAGTGACTAGGAAGGGGGGGAGGGAGGAAGGTTGTGGATGATGAAAAATTATTTAATGTGTATCATGTATTTTATTCAGGTTAAAGTTACACTAGAGAGAGAGAGAAAGATACGAACTTCCTGGGATTACCCTTGATTGGGTAAGAAACTGGTGAAAAAAGGAGAAAAGGTTGAAGTAAAAATTGAGATGATTCATTAATATTGCCAAATTAGCTAATATTCCGGTTTACTAGGTAATGCTACTGAACTCTAAGATGTTTTTAGTATAATAAAGGCCTTTTAATTCCCTAATTGGTAAGAATACTTCATAGTTCTTCTATATTTATTTTGAGTATAAAGAAAATATTGCTAGAAACTGGAGGCATTGTAATAAGATTGATTGTAAATGAAGATTTCTGCTAGGCTGGGAACACCTTGGGCCCAGAAATAGCTTATACTTCTTTCTCCTAAAACTGTTTTCTTTATCTAAACACCCATTTCTATTTCAGGCCATCTCTGTTGGGTTTTTTCCATTTCTTCCATATGTTCCTTGTCCTACCCTTACAGGATCCTCTTGGTATTGTAAGAAATATCATTTTTCCCCCTTTGTTTAGTCCCCTCGGCAGAAAAAGCTTTAAGCACTGATTGATTTTTACACTGTGTTTAAATGTTCAGCTTGCTCTCAGGTACCATGATCAGACCTGGCCTTCTTACTGCTTTTGTTCTGTTGACTCATTTGCCTTCGTTGGACCATTAAACCTAGAAAGGGGACTGCTGTGATTGTTAAAGGGCAAAGATTTCACTGAGCCCAATCTCTGACCTCAGGTTTTCCTAGTACACCTGACCAGTTTCTAAAAGGTTGATCTGAGGGCTTATAAAAGAGGAGGGGAAAACAAGGTGAGACAAACATCCCCTTTTTGACCTACCCTCCAACCATCTGCACAATAGCAGATTTCAACTCCGAGCAGGGCCTGGGAGCTGGAGCCGAGGACCGACCGCATCGGTGTTCCTCAGTGTGTGCAGCTGCGCTTCTACTTTGAGCCTGCTGGAACTCGATTCTAAGTGGCTTTGAAAAGCCACTGAGGAGTTTGTGTTAGCCAGAGGCCACGAAAGCTGCCATCCACAGCTGAGTGATTCTCTGTTCAAACTGGGCATAAACCCAATGTGAACAGAGAATCTGTTTTCTTCCTTCCTGTTTCAAAGGGCACATTTCTATGCACTCCCTCATTTGCAGGGGTGAGCTGAGAACAATAATCTTCATTTGTGAAAGAAATAATAATGGAAGTTATGAAAAGGGTCAGTAAATACCTAATCGCTCTGTGATACGTAGTATAGATGGATCCTGTGGATATTTGAAGAGCTATGCCTTTTGTTCCCTTCTTCAAACATTCTACACGGAGCAGAAATTATTTAACATTCAGGAGCTAAGTGCTTCAAATCCAAAGTGACACTGAGCTGTCTGAATATTCCGTAATTCATGCATCCTGAGATAGGTAGGTGCCAGTAATAGAATGGCTGTCCTTACCCGACACAGTCTTCATAGAATACTCCCTTCCCTCATCATTTCTTTGATCCTGTTTCTATCTTGTTTTCTTTCTCCCTGTCTATAATTTCTCACTCACCCACCACATAGTAACACACACACACACACCCCATAATTCTAGACAATCCCTTAAATTATTCCGGACAATCTTCTAGCAATGCCTTTTTTTCTTGATTTTCAGTTTTGGCACTGCCACAGCAAGTTCACATCCTGGACCATGCCTTCTATTAGTGAACGTCTGGGCAGCCTCCCAATAAAGCTGAGCAGCTTCAGATCATTAGTGGGATGATGGTATTTCAGTTCCTCTTCCTTTCATTCCTCTTTAGTTTACTATCAGTGCCACTGAGCTTAATGAACCCAACCGCCTGCTCATGCATTAAAAGCGGAGACGTGCATTCTGCCTTGGGAAAAAAAAAAAAAAAGAAATGCTATCTTCTATTTTTTATAGCAGATATTTTTAACCAACATAAAATCAGAAAGGAAACAGGAGAATATTTGTATAATGGGGATTTGTTAGTTAATGCGTTTTTGAAACTCTCAAGGAAGGAACATGCCGATTGCAAATGCGGAGTGTCATCGTGAATATGACAACGTGCACTCATCATAATATGAAATCACCAAAAAATATAATCAGGACTAGCTACCGCTAAGAGAAGTATTGGTTAGGTTCATACTATTGCACTAATTTCTAAATATTTCTAGAAGTGACGACTGTGTGATCTGTGTTATATAATATTACCTAGATCATCCATTCATGTCACTTTCACACTACCTGGGGTTGGAAATTAACTAAACACTGAGGTAGAAGTTGAAGGATACCCATGTTGCTAAAACTACTTGAAAAACTTTAATGTCATTTTTCTTTTCTTTTTTTTTTTTTTTGAAACAGAGCCTCAAGCTATCCACCTGCGTAGAGTGCCATGGCTTCACTGCTCACAGCAACCTCCAACTCCTGGGCTCAAGCGAGTCTCCTGCCTCCACCTCCCAAGTAGCTGGGACCACAGGCGCCCGCCACAACGCCTGGCTATAATGTCATCTTTCCATATGAAAAGAATGTCTAAAAAATATCTATTGTTGCAAACCCAAAAGTCATTCTATTGCTTTTAAATTGAGGGTTGATCGCATACAGAATGTGGTTAATAACGACGCACTGCTGCATAGGTAGTGTTTCACAGGTCTGGAGTCATATTTTGTGGGTTTTGAAAAGTTACTCTATGATACAACAAATTACTCTGACATGGTTTTACTGAACTCCGCTTGCAAACACCTCTGGCTATATTGTTAATTCGTTTTCCTCACTTGCATCTCAGTGAGAGGGACGTGGGAGACCAGCTACTCCAAACTGTCATTCTCATCCACTGTTTGTTCACCAATCTTAGCTCTGCTGCGCACTTGGAAAATGGACTCATGAATCATAGACAGGTGATGTTTGAAAGGCAGGCCTCAGAGGAGTAGTCATTTCTGATAACACCCGAGGGAAAGGGGACAGAAGACAGGGTCCAAAAAGAGAGGTTGGAGAATAGGAAAGACAAAATCACCTTGCAATTTTGCTTCTCTTCTTTTAATAAACAATTTTCTGGACTGCCTTCCTCCACCAAGAAATATACTGCACCATGTATGTGAATTTCCCCCACATTTAGATCCTCTTGAAAGCAGGGAGGGCTCCTCCTTACCGAAGCTGTGATTTTCCTACAATAATTTTCTATAATTGTGCCAAAAGAGCTAAAAATAAAAATGACATAAGAAGTTTTGCCACAGTGAGAATCACAAGCTCAATTGTAGAACTGAGTCATCGTCTTCAAGTTGCAAGAAGATATATCCAGGTTAGAAAATGCACTGTGCTGATTGCCTTGCTCCTGCCTGTGCTGGTTGAGATATAAAGTCTATGGTATGGTTATCAATAACTGCTGGGAACTCTGGCCATAATCGAGGAGATAGCTGTAAAGTTCTATCGTATTGAGAAAGTAAATGTGGTAAGAACTGTAACAGGCTGAGGTTTATTGAGAAAGGCCTGATTACTGTGCAGGCTGAGTACCTCTGAGCTGGGCCAAGGCTGGACAAAGCAGTTATAGAATTTATCGGGTCTTCTTTAAACTAAACGTATATCTAGCTTTCTCCATTTTATTTCTCTTCATCACGTGGCAGAACATAATTTTTTTGGTTTATCACAAAATTTCTGTCTGTTGCATCCTTGAAGTCATCGTGATACTTCTCAAGGTCATGAGGGCACCTCTGGGGAATATTTATATGCACTGATTGGTTCTGTGATTCTTATGCCTATGCTGGTAAATGGGCCTTTTGTATCTTCAATGAAGTGACTGAAGCAGGAGAGGGATCCTTGGGAATCCTGTTAATAACATACATAAAGTG
Organism: Galagoides demidoff; assembly: GCA_963574575.1. Taxonomy (NCBI): domain Eukaryota; kingdom Metazoa; phylum Chordata; class Mammalia; order Primates; family Galagidae; genus Galagoides; species Galagoides demidoff. Next base: position 10,500 of record CAUYQV010192754.1, on the reverse strand, counting down.
TGCTACTCCCTGGAGAAACTCTGAAACCCCCTGTTTTCTACTCCACGGTCAAAATGAGAATTTTGCCCTCTGTCGCTAACACAGGAGAATAGACTCTCTGATCTGGAATTAAAATAAAGCATTCAACAGTATAGGAGACAACAAATAGAAACTCTCTCTGCTATTGCACTATTGCATTCTGAGAAACCAGAACATTCAATAAAGCGAGTTCACTCCCACTGAAATGTACATCAGATGTTAGTGGAAAAAAATAGGACAATTGCTTCACTTCTGTGAAATAGTGGCAATAGTGAGTTTGGGAATAGCATTTAGATACATCATTTTATTGATTTTAATCAAATACCTACCTCTGGGTAACAGCTTCTTGGTTTTTTTTTTAGCCCCTCAGTAAGCAGAAAGATAGGCAAGCAACATATTTCCTTATGTATAGTAACTATACTCCATTTTGTGGTTCTGAACAGAGAACCCAGTTAGCTGGGAATATGTCAATTTTATAAATTATCGTGTCACTCATGAAAAATGTTAGATGGTCTTTCTACACATAGAAAAGAAAAGGACTCATTCCTGGTGGGGTTATAATCTCACTTAGCTCACTTTTTACTTTTTCCCTTTGAGGACTGAGCACCAACCTTTCTTCTATTACCCAAATTCCCTTCTAAGAGGCTTGGTGAGTCACACCTACAAATGATAATATCTCACTGAATGGCTTTTACCAACTCAGTAGGAGGTGGTTTAGTTCTCTGCTTTATTCCAGTAGAGTTCACATGAGAAATAAGAGATCCCTTTATCTTAACTCAAACCTGCTTTTCAAGTGAATCACTTAATTCTTTCAACCAAATGCAACCAAAGAATTTCTAAAACCTACCCTTGACTTATAAGGTCCCACTTTAAGCTGTCCCAACAAATCTGCACCTTCCCTGAATTATGGATTGATTGATGATTTTACCTATAATTCCTATCCCCCAGATTTTCAAACTGAAATCTGGCTGCCTGGGGTGCATTTTCTCAAGACCTCTGGAGAATGTGTCCCCCAGACTGTGGTCTCACACATTTGACTCAGAATAAACCTTTGTAAAATTATTTTAGAGTGTGGATTTTTCCATCAACACATGGTATCATCACTGTAGTGTTCTTGTTTTATGCCAGTGATGACATCTTTCCTAACTATGCATTTTTTTTTTAAAGTCAGGTTTCTTGAGTTACAATTTGCCTATAGGAAAATTCACCCCTTCTGGAGGACAGTTTCTGTGGGTTCTGACAAACATGCAGTCACGTAACCCGACCAAAGCTACCTTGTCATTACACTCGGCTTGACTAAACCTTAGCCAGGCTTCTTTCTGACTGTAGGCTTCTGACCTCCTTTTTTTTTTTTTTTTTTGAAACAAAGCCTATTGTATGTTTACAGCCCAGGTCCTTCTTCTCAAGGACCTGAAGACATCCCTTTTAAATGCACTCATCAGAAAAGATAGTGCCTCTATTTCCTAGTTTTAGTGCAAGAACAGGAGCTTACCATTGCTAAGAAGCCAATTAGCAAACTCAACTGATTTAACACTTTGAACCATCTCCTACCTAATGTCTTCCAATACCTTTCCACTAACTCAAGAACTTAAAAACTTTCCTGACTTTATTTCAATGAAGTTGAATTCCACCACTCTCACCTATAGCCATGCTCTTGAATAAAGTCTTCGTTGCTTGTTGAACCCTTTTGGTCCTCTCCTCTCCTCTCCTTTGCCTTTCCTTTCTTTCTTTCTTTTCTTTTTTTTTTTTTTTGATAGACCACACACCAAATCAGGTTATAGAACATTCTGTCATCTCCAAAGCTTTCTCTGTACACCCTACTAGTTATTGCCCTTCCTCAAGCCTGGCTCTTAGCAACAACTGATATGATTTCTCCTCCTATAGCTTTGCTTTTCACAGCATGTCACAGAAATGAAACAAACAGTTTGTAGTCTTTAGTGTCTGTTTCTTTCCACTTGGCATACTCCCATTGAGATTCACTCACATTATCATACTATTGTATCTATCTATCAGCGGTTTCTTTCCACTGCTGCATAGTGTCATGGTCCATACTGCCATACTTTGTTCATCTAGGTTTCCAATTCACAGTTAGAGTATATATTTTTCTCTCCTAATCAGATCAATATTGGTCTTATGATATTAATCATCCCAAGATGTTTTCTAGATACATTTTGAACTACGAGTAGACTCACTGCAATGGCTCTTATTTTCTCTCATTAAGGGAGGGGCTGAAGTCTTTTATGGTCTTACCTGGAAGTTTCTTATATAACTATGCCAACAAATGAATAAACAAAGCAGCCACCACACTGATAACAATCCTAAAAGTCCTGTAGAATTTAGGGAAAAAAATGCGTGTCTACAAATTGCTTAAAATTAAATAGTAAATTGAGATTTTCTGAAATTTTCTACTAGCCATTTGATTTAGATAGCTGTTATGACCTAAATATCTATCACGTAAAAATTGAGATAATTTAGCTAGAAAGTTCACTTAAAAGCAGCTTGGCTTCCGGTCATAACTAAGGAAATAACTATACACCAAGAGACTAGGAGTATTCATTTTTAAGATCAATTTTATAAAACATAAACCTATCCTCAATGCATGAGGTTCTAAAAAATTTCTGTTTCTGTATTGTTTTCAGAAAAAAAAAATACTTTTAACGCTTTTATAACAAGTGCATGGACAATAAGCACACACACACAAACGTAATTGACATCACATGCTCAGTTCTTTTCTTTGTTTTCTGATATGAATCTTGTTTAAACTGGAGGAATGACTGAAGTTAAATTTCAAGAGCCATAGTCAGAACTTTAGAAAATCAATTTTACATGTAGTGTATGGTTGGTATCATTCATGACCTGGGCCAATGTTCTCTAAAATCAGTTATATGGAGTGGGTTAAAAAACCGTTTTTTAAATTATGGTTTTATAGCCATGTATTTTACACATAAGTTGGCAAATATAAATTGATTAGTTTACACTCAGGCTGTTAAATGAATTTCTATGTAAAACCAATTGTGAATCACCAAGAAGAAGTGTTGAGAACAGAATTTCTCAACTTCAGTTGTCTGAACAATGAATCCATGAAACTCATATCAATAAATTGCTGACCTAGGACTGGGATTATGGCTAATAGGAGAAGCAACTGATGGGATAAAACAGTGTCGTATCACACTGTGGATTAGAGGACCAGGCTCTAATTAGGAGTCTGTTGCCATCTTTGTCAGAAGCCTTACTAGTGACTAAGAGCACAGCCTATTTGAGTTTGAACTCTGCAACGCCTTGTTTGCCAAGACTCTGTGCAAGTCGCCTCTCTCTGCCTTCCCTTATCTACCTATAAACAGGGATTCATAACAGATTTTATCCCAATGAGTTCTCAGGACAGTTAATACAAACAAAGTGTTTTGAAGAATATGTGATACATATCTGGTATATAGACATGATTGATTTTTTTTTTTTTAACTAACAATTTTCAAACTTTGGACCTTTATGACCACTGATCAACCCACTTTGAGAAGTAGTAAAAACACACATACACACAAAACAATATACTCCTGAAATAAAAGTTAAGAGAAATAATACTCTATGCTATATGACAGATACTCTATTATATTTTATTTTGCTCTATTTTTTCAGACATTGTTTTTCTTTGTCTTCTTATTCTACTCCACTCTCACGTATTTATTCTGTTCTATAGGATTTATTCTGTTCTGCTATTTCCATTCCATTATACCCTTAGATTGCAAGACACTACGTTAGCTATATGGATCTGAAGATGCCCATCCAGGAGGTTTCAGCCTTTGCTCTTTCTGATGCACATTGGAGGAAGAGCAGTCTTGGGCCACATATTAAATACACAAACACTAACAAAACGGATGAGCAGACCAAAAAGGTCTTTGCCTACTTTTCTCAATATCTGGCCACACAAATAAGCAAAACAATCTTCAAATAATCTGCAAGAAGCCCCCGGGCCACCAGTTAGACACCCCTGACCGCCTTCCGTTTTCTTCATCCCCTTCATAAAACCCATTTAGTACTTCATAAAATTCGACGTATTTTTCCACAATTCAGTTTCAGACTCCATTTCTAAACTGCTAAATAGGATCTCCTGGTGGTTTTGAACTTTGAACGTATCACTTTCATGCATAACATTCTGTAGGCACTGAATGATGTATTTCTTTTATTTCAAAAATTGAAGAATCAAATGGGAAAGTCTCTGCTTAAGGTATTTTTCAAAAGATTGGATCTGCAGTTAATATTGCAACACATCTACATTTTGACATAAATTCAGTGTCTTTGTGAACTATCTGGAGAAAAAAAAATTAAGTCCAGGTAATTATTCCTCGATCATTCGTCCATTTGTAAATAAGTGTTTAACCCATGTAAACTAAGAAATTACATAAAATTGAAGTAACAGCTAAAATCAAATCAACATTGAGGCAATGCACTTTATATTCTTGGCATTCTGTTTCTATTTTACTGGCATAAATTGGTGTTTATTAGCATTTAAATAGGTATAATATTCTGCTTATAGCCAGACTTCTATGAACTACAGAATAAAGACTAGTTATAATTCTGTCTTAATTCTTTTAGAATTTGGTGACATACAAATGTATATATATATCATTAAAATCATCTTATAAAATAATAGATATCTCATATAAAAAGATTGCTCTCAGCAGATGTTTTCAAGTTGGAATAGGAGTTTTGTACTATTAAAGGATTTGTGAAAAAGTACTTATTTAATTAGTCAGTGTGTACTTCTAATAATAGGGACTTTGAAAAGGTTCTTTGAATAGTAATTTAAAAAGACTCTCAGAATTCACAATCATCAATGACTGGAAGCAAACTTCATTCATTATTACTTCACTATAAGCCCACATTCTAAAACGCAAATGTTACTTTATATTTTTCCACTTCTATACACTTCTCATGGATGGTTTTACTCTTCTTAGGAAATCTCCATATCCTGAGATGTTTAGCATTCCAAACATGTTATGTTTATGACCATATACTCCCCAGTGTATGTTCTTTCAAATATAAGACTTTCTGGAGGGTTTCCCCTTAAGTATCCATGGACATGTGCAAAAGGTTCTAAAAATTCCACAAAACTATGGTCATTCCTTAAGCTAATGCTTAGGCGGCATTAATTATAAGAACATGCTACTTCAATGGATGTAAGAAGCTCTTAGGAGGCAGCTGCATTTTTCTCCCATTCCCACAGTCCGGTATAATTGATTGTCATCTCATGTGTGGTTTCCAGGCTCATCTAACAGATATTGATTTTTACCTTTTTGTATCTCACATTTGGGTTGTTTTATCTTCAGGTCCCTTCAGTCAAAGATGTTATGGTTGTTGCCTGTTTGAAAGACTCTCCGCCCGCCCCCACGCACTCCATTCCCTCTGCGAACAGCTGCATCCCAGCTGTCATGCTGAATGGTAAAGATGTCTTTGGCTGCTAAGCCTATGCCTGTGGCACACAGAGTGGCTTCAAACAACTAATTAGCAGAAGCCGGGCCACAGCAAGGTTTGGTGCTGTCCATCAAGGCTGTGACCACCACTGACACCATCAGCAAATCTGTCAAATGCGGCTCTTCCTGTGAATAAAAGCGAGCCCACTTGTTCTGTCTTGAAGAAAGAACTGGCAGGACATGTTTAATAAAAAGTAAAAGTAGGTTTCTTAACATGTTACACAGCATTAAGTAACCGGAAAAACAAATAACGAACTGGTGAAAATTTGATAACTGATTTGTATCTGTTGCTGGAATACATGGAAAGTCCACTAGAAACTTCTCCGTTAATTTCAAATAAAGCAATTCAGAAGGCCACCCATATTGTTCAAGGACATTTATTTATCCTCTGGAGAACAACACTAATGTAAACTCTCTATAATAATAGGGAGTTATTAAGTATATTAATATATAAAAGCAGATAAGAATGTTTATATTACAGGTGGAATCATATACCATTTCTGTTACCTACAAAATTAACATAGAATGATTTCTTTAAAAGTTAAAAATTTATAAGAATGCATCCATAAAGATGCGTATTTGCATCTATAATTAATTTAGGAGTTTTAAAGGTGACACTGTTGAACCCATATTGTGAAACCTTATACAGTTATTGTCCTTGGTAAATAAAAACGTGTGTCGGTGACTAGTTTGAAATGTTAGTATCAAGAGGGATGGACGCAAATAGAAAAATAGGCATATTTGATCAACCCTGTACCACAAATCTCTGCTTTCTGATGTGAATTGATTTATTTTTTTAAGGGCAATAAATACGTGTTTTAAAACAAGTGAATGAAGGTAAGGTGCTAAGAGTTCCTATCTGTTTCTTGACCAAAAACATGACGTTCAGTCTCTTCCCCGAAGGTGAAACAAATTATCCATATTGTCTTCTTTTATATTTTTCCATAATTTGCTGAACTCCTTATAGGAGTCATAAGTCAATAATAGCTCCCTTTTCTTTTTTCTGTCATCCCTTCCTTTCATTCTGCTTTCCATAAACATTTATCCAGAAAGCGTGTCAGACATAACGTTATAGTTGCTAAGGACATCATGCTGAGGAAATAGACAGGGTTCATTTTGACTTAGATATTACAGTCTAAGGTAACTTACATCCATATGTTTGTCAACCCCCCCTCCCCATGTTTGTTTTATGTTATACCAAGAACACACAAGAGGGAGCAGTGTGATCTTCCATAGGAAAAATATCATGTTACCGTAAGAACTGAAGGCGCGTAGTAGGTGACTGTTCAGGAGTGTGATGCTGTGTGGTGGCAGGAAGATGCAAATCTTCCTACGTAGACAGCATATATGAAAGGCAGGTGTCGAGAGAAGGCATCAGCTTTGAGGCAAATTCCAAAGAAAAGTTCAATGGGGTGAAACAAACAGATATTTATGTTTCTAGAAAATTGTATTATAAAGAGACATTAGACATGAGTGTATGCATTGTTTACATACCACTATACTATAATTATTTGAATTCCTGCTATTTGTTTTAAATTAATGTACTCTTATTTAGCAGCTAATAGCAGGTTGACAAGTATTTTTAATGCTTTTAGTGAAAATTTATACCTATACGATATAAATTACCCATACCAGATTCATATCAAGTGGTAAGATTTTTAAGTACTATTTAGAATGGTTGCTAACAATGAGTCTGTGATTTGTTAGACATTATTTTAAGGACAATCATAAGAGAAATGGCACGACACCACTGACTTTTCTCCCTTCGATGTATGAAAAGTTACCTCTAAAAACTCCTTAATTCATAGCCTAAATTATTGGTGATTTTGCTGAGATACAGATTCAGATCTTTCACGACAAAGGGTAGTGAGAGGAATTCGTCCTCATCTGGTGAATGAGGCAGACTGACCCCAACATGGCGTTCTTTACTGGTTATTGTATACGCAGTGTTTCTTAGCAACTGAGATAATATGCATCATTTTTCTTAATTTATTGCATTTTGGAGGGCAATGTCATATGTTAAGAATAAAAATATTTTGATATATTAGCAATTATTCCCAAGATATGTGTGTATGTATATTATGCATGGGTATGTATATATTTGGCTATATATTAGCTAACTAAATTTCAGATTTTACAAAATGCTACCTTATGTAGAAAGAGAATGAAACTAAACTGGGTTGTGAATCAATGCTATTATTAAAAGTCTATTAAATTTAAATTATTTTATTACTCTGAAATATTATAAAACATTAACTCTAAATAATCATTGATAAATGATTACTTGCTAATTATTTTAATTTAAAAGCTGATATCCACTCCAGTACCTATTCTAAGGATTGACCCCATACATACTTTACATGTTTGTGCATAATTATGTAAATGTACTTGGGTAACATGACTACAGAATGTACCAAGAACAAGAAAACACAGGTTTAGACTATGAAGATTGGAAAATGCAACTGTATGCTATTAAGACCCATATGTTAAATCCATTGCCAATATTAACTTCTTTCTAGAAAAGACAAAATAGGATAAGACCAATTAAGACAAGAGCAAAACGGTTTTGAGATTTATGTCTTTCCTTTTTCTTTGAAAGGAACAGATAATGTCATTAGTTCCTACCCTCTTTAAATATTGTTTACACGACAGAGTCCTAGGGTGTGCTACAAACTGAGCTTCATTGTGCTCTAGCACTCAGTATGTCCTCCGTGGTAAGCTGGGCTCCACGTGCACCCGTAACTTCGTCTTAATGGGAAGAAAAATTATCCCGAACTTAAAGACTATTATCTCGAATCAGGTTATGAATGTGAAATACAGGCCATGTAGTAATAGTAACAGTTTGATTCTCTTCCAGGACACTCACCATTTGACATTTTCATTCTATTCAATATTTCCATCGTGTGACACACTGGCAATTTCATGAAACCAATGATAATTTATTAGTAATGTCCATGAATTTATGAATCCAGAAAAAAAATCTGTTATGTATTTATATAGAAAGGTCAAAAGTATTTTCCGTATCAAAATGGTTTTCTCAATTTTGCTGCGGAGATTTATAGTAGTAGCCCATCCTGGGATATCTTAATCAACCATCTGCACCCATGAATTTCACACTAGCGATAACTGCCACATTTCCAAAGTCTGGCGGCTAGAATTCACACTTATTTTAAAACCTTTCCACCAATCTCTCTAACTCTTAGAGCTAAGATTTCCATCTGACATTGATTTTCGGATTTTATCCCAACAAGGGAAAAGCCTTATCTCAAAAATTCATACACTGAACACTAGACCATTTTGTAAAAATTCTTTAGTTCAAGCATCAAATACAGTGACAGGGAACAGCTACTCGTACTGAGATGCAGTCTTGTGTGAATTCCAGTAACTATGAGACGTTTTCCTAAGATTGTGGCATATAGACAAGGAAAACTCTGTTTGCATTCCATGCTGTTTCACAGGGAAAAGGAACGAAATGTAATAGAAGGGAAATGACAATAACATTTATGAATCAAAGATTCATATTTATGATATGAAAACTTTTTTAATATTTGTGCTTCTATTATGATCATTCTGGTACTCTGTGTATCCAGTGAGAAGGTATGCTGGGACAGAAAACTTAAACATGGCAGTTTAAATTTATTTAAAAATGTAAAACCTAAACCTTATTTGAAACCTAATTGAAGAAAAAGGGCAAATATGAACTATTTCCTTTAACACTTGTTTGGGCTTTTTCTGTTTAAAGGTAGAGTTATTAAATTTCTCAGGATCAGAAATTCTAGGATCAAATTTTAATGATAGCATGAGAGCTTGCTCTGTGACATACAGCAAGCTAGGCCACCTCTATTGTCTCCACATATTTTTTATATATATATAATATATAAACACATAATATATTCTTTTATACCTATTATATATTATGTATTATATTATATCCTTCAGTAATATGAATATGTAACCTCTATGGTCTCTGACAGTCAAATAGCCTGGGAGGATTTTTCCTTGCTTGTTTGTTTATATTAAGACAATATCCCAAATTTGTTCCCTTTGCAGTTTCTGAAGCCATATGTCTGAGGTGATATTCCAGCCCCACTAGTTACTGTCTATGTGAATTTGAGTAAATCATATCTATCTCCCTATCTGTAGAGTGAGAGTAATAATCACACCTACCTGAAGGGGTTTTTGTCAGATATAATTAAGCTATATTTCAATACAGCAGAACCTCCACAGTTGACTACTTCCCTACACTGACTGACCACCTCAAGCTGACCTTACATTCATAGACTGGACAAGCACCACATGCACTCAGATGAAGTCCATTATGTCGACTATCCCTGTATGTTGACCAGTTCGTTATAATTTCTTAAAAATTTCTCTCTTTTAATGTACTTTAAATCTGTGCACATATTAAATAAATTCTAAATGACAATTGATCGGAGTTAAAATAACAGCATGTTTTTCCCTAGAGGTACATAAAATTATACCATATTATATATAATATAAATTTAATAACCTTATCCAGATTTATTAACATTAAGTGACTCAAAATATGACTATTATTTGAACAAAAGTGTAGTTTCATATAATAAAATATTTTGTTTTAACAAGGTGATTAAAGAGGAGAAATATAAATTACAAAATTAGTTAGGAAATTACACACATTTACCAGGTATGGAACATTATTCAATATAAAGAAAAAAAATTATATATTAGAGATTATAACTTCATATATTAAAATCATCTTTCATTATTAATTCTCAAGAACTATTAACTCCAGATTAATAACTTTTAAGAAATAGATTCCCCAAACTACCCACTTTGTTGTTGGTCTATAGATTTATATGGAAATGCTGCCTCTTAGAATGCTTTAAAGAACTCTAAAATTGATATCACTCTTTAAGTTTTATTTAATGAAAAATCTCTCTGGATTAAAAAATACATATTTAAGAAATTGGATGCAATGTGATCAAAATCAATTTAAAGTGGCCAAGGGGAAAACATTAATGATGGGAAAATA
>CAUYQV010192752.1:0-25114 GCA_963574575.1 Galagoides demidoff | reverse complement strand
ACCTTCAACTCTATTCAATATTTTAAAAATTTTTTCTTCTCTTTCTTTTCTTTTTCGGCTCAAATTAAATACATATTAACTGGGCCTCTTTTCATTCCACTAGTGGTTAAAGTTTTTTTTTTTTTTTTTTTTGCTATTTTTTTCTCTTTTAGCAATGTCTATTGGTCTTGAAATAGAGTAATGAAGAATAAAAAAAGAATAATGATAAAAAATGACAATACACTTCTTATAATAAACAAGCCTAGAGAAAAATGGAACCATATTTTTAACATGTTGAAAGGAAAATACAACAAAACAAAATTTAAAAAGCATTGACCTTTTCTTCTATATTCACCAACCTGAGTTCAAGCACATTCTATTTATACTTTGCTTCTTATACTGACTGCAATTTAGATGAAGAATGTCCTTTCAATTTTACTATATTATATTTCTTCATTGAATTACTCATCAGCTCAATAATTGTGATCATGTTTTTCTTTAAATCTTTAAGGAAATACATCATTTATCTGCTCATTTAAATAGTTTGGTCATTTCATGTTCATTTATCTTAATACTTTGTCATGACAATGGGTTTTTTTTTTATATGTCTAACTATTCTTTTTTAATTGCATGTTGGAAATTGTGGATTATACATGGTGGAGATGTTTGACTTTGAAAAGTATTACTTTTATTTATACCAGAAAGTTAACTTACTCTTTGTTCAACTACAGATTTTTCATGTTTTGCTTTTATAATTTGGCTCTTTAGAAAGCCCAAATGTCTTAGTATGCAAATGCCAAACTGTGTATTCATTGTCATGGGCAGCAGTAAAAAATTCTTTTTAGTTTTTGAGGCTTCTGACTATTATTTTGGAATCACTTTTACTCACATGAAGTTCAATGGTGCACAAAATATTTGAGTTCAGTTTACATGCAGCTACTGGGACCCAGAAAGCTATATATCACTACTTTCTGTTTCCCTTATCCCCTTAATGTTTAGCTAATTTAATCTGAAAATATATTCTAGGAATAGTCAATTAAAGTAAGATGTAAGCTAGTACATCCTTTCCATCAAGAGTTGCATCTGGGCTCGGCACCTGCAGCTCAAACAGAAAAGGCACCAGCCACATACACCAGAGCTGGCAGGTTCGAATCCAGCCCAGGCCTGCCAAACAACAATGACAACTACAAACAAAAAATAGCTGGGCATTGTGGTGGGCCTCTGTAGTCCCAGCTACTTAGGAGACTAAGGCAAGAGAATCACTTAGGCCCAGGAGTTGGAGGTTGCTGTGAGCTGTGATACCACAGCATTCTACCCACGGTGACAGCTTGAGGCTCTGTCTCAAAAAAAAAAAAAAGAGAGTTGCAACTGCCTCATTTTTGTTTGGTCTTGTTTATTCATCTGTAACTTCAAATAGTTGGAATTGTTATTTCTGTACTGTTCCCCATATTTATAGTTGTTGCCTTAAATAAAATTCTTCCAATACAAGTAGCTCTGTCATTAGTATAACTCAAAACTTTATTGGATTTACTTTTATTTTAGTTTTCTGTTTTATTTGATTCAATTAATGGAGGAAATTAAGAAAGTGGTTAAAGTGGTAGAATTCATCTTGAAGAACAATAATACTTAATAAATTCCAGACTGTGGTATGCAAGATATGACCTAATCCTCTTAACCCCAAGTAATCTAGTGTAGTCTATTGGCACATTATATAAACAATGGTTTTCTTTTGAAATAGGGTAAATTTTGTGCTTGGATTAATGCAGTGGAAAAGAAAGCCCAGGGAAATTTTAGACACCATTCCCCTGAATTTTTGCAGAAATTATTGAAAAGGTTTGGACTTTTTAATAAATCACAGTAGTGGACGCTTCCATGCAATTTTACCTAATCTTATAAAGGAATGAAGAATTATGTTCTTAATACATATATACAATCTGAAAATTAAGTTCGTAAACTTGCCACCATGTGCTTATGATGCAGCACTGCACAAACACGTCGGTCAGATCTCATAACCTTGCTATATCAGTATCTCACAGCTGTGTTGTGTCAATGTGTGGCAGTATCTTGCTGAGTGGCATTTGTTATTGCTGTTGCATGTTTTTGTGTGCTTTCACAAGAAAGTTAGAGCTTGAATTAGAGCAATGAACAAACACTAAATTTCTGTTAAAGTTGGCAAAAGTGGAAGTGAAATTGGGGAGATGGTAGTCACAGTTTATGGGGATAATGCCATGAAGCAAAAGAAAATATACAAATAGCTTAAACATTTTTCCAAGAGGAGAGAAAGCATCACTGATGACGAGAGGTCAGGGGAACCAGTAATGAACAGAACTGACAAACACATTGCAAAACTCCATCAAACTGCCCATCAAAATCATTGGCTCTGAGAAGCATAGCAGACCAAGTAAACATCAACAGAGAAATAATTAGGAAAATTTTAACTGAAAATCCTGGCATGAGGAAGGTGTGGCCCTTGCATCACTATAATGCACCAGTCTGCACATCATGTCTTTGAGGGATTTTTAGCCAGTAGACAAAAAATTGCATTGGAACACCCTCCTAACTCAATGAATCTGGCACCCAATGACTTTTTTCTTTGTACAAATATAAAGATATATTAAAAGGAAAACATCTTAATAATATTTAGGATATTAAGGGTCATATGACAACAGTTCTGATGGTTATTACATAAAAAGAGTTGTAAAATTTCTTTGAAGGGTGGACTGGGCACCAGCATTGGTGAATATCTTGGTAAAGGGAGTATTTGAAATGTGACCATAGTGATATTTAGCAATGAGCTCCGTACCACTTTTTCAAGTATGGGTAGGATGAGTTTGTTTATGAACTTAATAGTCAAAACAATGAGTAGGATGTGTTCGGTCTGTGAACTTAATTGTCAGACCTTGTTTATATAGCTCAGGACCTTGGTAGTACCTATACAGAGAGGATGACAAGTTATCCAAGTTTTAATTTTGAGCTATAGTCATGACATGTGTTGTTATAAAATTTTAGTTCCTGAAAACAAAAGGAAGACCAGCTATTATACAGTATTATATTAGTCACTTCAAACTACAACTTGTTCAAGTGTGAGATATGTGTCAACATTTATTCAAGTAATGGCAAACTACCCATCCAAAATAATAACTTATTAGAGATTTGGCAGTACTATTTGCTACTATGTAATGCTAAAGAGGCCTAAGAATGGAAATCAAGTCCAGAATACAAGCAATTGTGCAATTGTATTATGAATAAAACAATTAACACTTCCTGTAAGAATGCAAATATCATACCAGTCAATCTTTCTTTACTATTTGCTAAATAATTACAAAATGTTATCTAAATACTTTTGAATTACTTCAAAAGATTAAAAGCTTATATGGGACAGAGAACAGTTAGTTCTACTTAAAGGCATTCTTGCTAAAGTGAGTTGGGCATTTTCCTTCAACTTTTTGGAGATTTTTTCCAATTGGAAAAAAGTTAGATAAACCGTATAGGCTAGAAATATTGAAAAAAAATCAATAAAAAGGCATGTCATGAATACATAAGGCATATGTAGATGCTAGTTTATTTTATTATTTATATCAAAAAATATACACAGTTCTATTATAAAAAGTTAAAATTCTTCAAAATGTATGCACACAAATATAAATGTCACACGGTGCCATTTGCATTCAAAAAATGTAAATAAATGTAAAGATTCGGTATTAAATCATAACTGCACAAAATTTACTATAGTTGATACTGCACTACTGTAATAATTTTGTGGCTATCTCCTGTTGGTATTGCAGTGAGCTCAAGAGTTGTGAGTAGCCACTTAAAACATCATGTGATACTAATCATCTCCCTGTGAATGGTTTATCTCTCTAGTAAATTGTATATCAAATAAAAAGCGATCTCTTGCAGTTGTTGGCCTATTTTTCATTGTGTTTACTGCAATTCTGTAAACCTAAAAAACAAAAATTCTGTAAACCTTGAGTAACAGCATGGGACTCATACAAAGTGCCACTAGTGATGTTGGGAGTGCTTGCAAGAAGCAGGAAAAAATCATGGCATTACAAGAAATAGCTGAGTTGCCTGAAGTGTTCCTTACTGAAAGGTCTGCAGCTGCAGGTGCCCAGCATTTCAGACAGATGATTCACTTCATAATAAACAGATGATGCAAACTTACAGCATTAATAAACACAGTAAAGCAAAGTACTGCGTCTCTTCTTCCTATGATTTTCTTAATAGCATATTATTTTCTCTAGCTTCCTTCATTGTAACAATACAATATATAATACATATGACAAAATATGTGTTAGTCAATCATTAGTGTTATTGGTAAGGCTTCTCGTCAACAGTACACGATTAGTAAAGTATTTGGGAAGTCAAACTTATTTGTGGATTTTCAACTGTGAAGGGGGTCAGCACCCCTAACACCGAAACTGTCTGATGCCCTGCTTTAGTAAATGATTTTAATTTCCATCTTCTAATGGTTTAGTTAATTCACAAGAACACTAAAAGGGTCATGTCATGGCCAATTTTAGTATTCATCTAAATAGATTCTAAATGCTCTATTTGACAATAAATTAACACTACATAGGTTTTCAAAAATATCCATCTTTGCTTAGAAACAGGAGGACTCATAATGTATAGCCCTTTAGACAATAATTATTAATTGCCTACTCTTGAGCACTGAAAAAAATGAACTCAAATGGAGCTTACTATCTAATTCAAAAATTCAACAGAAATAATTAAGTTATTCAGTAAAATGTGTCCATAAGTAAAAAAAGAAAGGAAAAAAGAAAGTGTTAGGTAGGCTAATTTGAATTTTTAAAATCTTTTCATTTATGAAATCATAACTGTGTACATTAATGCATTTATGGGGTACAATGTGCTGATTTGGTATACAATGCGGAATGCCTACATCTAACTGATTAACATAACCATCTCCTCGCTTACTTATTTGTTGTGGTAGTTAAACCACAAGTTTGGTAAAGAATTGGCACGTTTACTAGGTATCTTTATGTCATTTACCAAACTTTCTGCATTAGCAAACTCCTTAAATCAACTCCACATGACAATTAGTTGCCAGTTCTGTGAATTATTGAATATGAAATTTATATAATTACTTAAATTCTCTATATTCCATTTATTTATCTTTCAAAGAAGGACAAAACCTCCCATATAGAGTTATTTTGATACTCCGATCATATAGAGAGGATGAAATGTTTTAGAGACCTCTAATTTCACATAAAATACTTCCTTTTAGAGCGTTTCCTCCTGGAGAGGGATTTATTATTTATTTATTTTATTTAACAATTCTTCATATGTAGTATGTCATTAACTCTTTGATAGGGTTAGTCTAAGCATTTTGCAAATGATCATTCAATTCCCTTAATCACCTAATTAGGTATTCATAATTACTCTCATTTTAGCAAGGAAAAAACCTCAGGCACAGAAAGGCTAACTATCTAGTCCAAAGTAACAAGACTAGTAAGTGGTGGAGAACTCTTTCACAGTAAGTTTTCCTGATTGCTATATTATTTTGCACAATCAGGGAAAAAAGACACCTGTGCCCACTCTGGGTAGAGCAAGTGAAAAATGACACCATTTCTCTTTCCTGTTGACACCACCCTGTGCCAGAGACACAGGTCTGTGGGTGGAGCTTCCTTCCACCTGCTTTTGTTCTGTGCACTCTGTTAATCCGTAGGAAAATTTTACAGGGCCCTAAAGCAGCTTCTCTTATGGTCTCCTCATGTAATAATCTTTCCTTCTTGTGAGAGACAGAAATAGTGTTAACACTTGATCGTGTACAAAGCATGCCAAGTGTCAATGTAGCCTGTGATTTTTGTCATTCCTCACTGGGAACAAGAGCTGTATTTGCACTAGAGAGAGTAGGAATAACAAAATGCAAATTCCATGCTGAGAATTCCTGGTGTTTTTGCATTTTCCTGATTTATCCTTTTGACAGTCCTATTTATGAAAAGGCTTTCCCCCATACTTAAGGTCCAACAGCATCAACAAGAGGAGAAATAATTTGTCTGCTCAAACAATATTAAACCAAGACTAGGCTCTGTGAAGTTTGAGGGGTGTGTTGAATACCAGCTACTGCCTCTCTGCCTTTTCAAACAATGAAAAAGTTAAATGAGCCCCCATTACCCCTCCATCTGTGCCAAGAGCTCTCAGCTCTGTCTGTACCTTCACAGACTTTAAAAAATATGTTTGCATAGCAAATACAAGATTATTTAAATTAGAAATGTGGGAAGAGGGCTTAAGCCTAAGTGTTTTCTAAAAGTTACCAGGTGATTCTATAGTTCAGTCAAAACTAAGAATCACGTGTGTATTTTATATGAGGCCTGTGAACCTTGGCTTAAATCCTCTTAAAGTGAAGTCTCTCACCGTCAGCCATAGGCCAAAATAAGTGCAGGAAATATCAATGTAGTAGCTAATGTTTGCTTATTAGGGAGTAATAGTTAGTGAAAGCTTCTGACCAGACTTTCTATGTGCTATGTAATTTTCAGCCATTCCCATTAAAAGAATGAAAGAGCCATCTGGTTTAGGAAGGAGAGTGACCTCTAATTTCTCCTAAGAAAGTTAGTGCAATTCTTGATGCACAAATATGCCTGCAATAAAAGGCAGTCCTTGCTAGCCGTCCCACAGAAAATGTCTCTGAAGCGTATGTGCTTTCTGCTATTAAATAATGAAAAGTGTGTAATTCATTTAGAACTTCTGATGTGTTATCTGCCAACTAAATCAGAAGAAAATTTTAATGAAGTAGGTATACCTACATTCCTTGTTCACTGTTAGATGTTCTGTGTTTGTATATGTTTTTGCTTGTTTATATCAGCATTGATTTTGAAATCAGATCATATAGCCTGAAATATGAATACATAAATATCTCATTAAGGCCATGCCATCAAATATTTACTGAAAGTAAAATTATGTAGTGCCAATGGTTATGCAATGAAGAAATTTATAAGCTGTTTCTCTATTTTTTTTAATAAAGAAGGAGAGTACAGAAAGATATTTTACTGTCTTCCAATTTTTAAGATCTTTTGTAAGCGAAGAGTTTATGAGTCAAGCAATAATACCCAACTATCATATCTGATAAGTTATAAGATAGCATCAATATAGATCACCAAAGCAAACTTAAAAATAAAAATATATCACGCTTGACTTCCTATTTTATAATGTGGTTTAATATTAAAGATACAAATTTTATGGATATTGCCATAATTATAACATCTTTATTAATGTAATTATTTTTTAAAAAAAATATATAGACTGTTCACTCTGATCACGATGCTGAAAACTCTGCACAGAAAAAGTAGAAAATGGTAAACCATAACAATCTGTATGTTCATCAAAGTTCTTCAGAGAAACAGAATCAGCAGGATGTAGGTACCATACAGAGACTTATTACAAGGAGTTGTCTGTAGTTTTACGGTTGCTGATGGGTCCCAAGACCTGCAGGGTGAGTGGAAAAGCTGAAGAATCAACCCATGGTACAGCTCCAGTATGAGTCCTAAGCCTGCAAACAAGGAGAGCCAGTGGTGTAATTTCAGTCCTAAGGCCAGTGTTGGGGGTTGCAGGTCGTGGTTCCCTGAACCCAACTGACTCGGTTTTATTACTCTCAGATCTAGAGAGTTCAACCGTGGCGCTGCATTAATGGAAAGTAAAAATGAATGAAAACTGAAAATACAGCTGGAGCAGCACAGGCAGTGCAAATAGGAAGCAAAAGTAACCTAGGAAGCACAAATTTCAATGTGACAAAGAGAATTTTTATTTAGGAAGAACAAAGAGAAAATTTGGAGTACCTCCAAAGAGGGAGTTGGAAGTGGGACCCCCTGGTGAAAGAGGGGAGAAGAGAGCAGTGGAGGGGCAAAGGCCTGCGGAGGTATGAATACCCACTGCGTTTGAACTTGGTGGCATGTCTTTTCATTGGCTGCTCTGCTTCCAGGGCAGCACTGCTCTTGTTTCTCGGCCACTGTTTCTTGGTCATTGGTTGCCAAGGTTACTTCCTACCTGCGTTCTTATGGGCCCTGCTGACTTTCTTACTCAGTAGGGCAGGTTTTCCTTTCTTAGTGTCCCTTCTCAGCCAGTAGGTGCAAAACCCAAGAAGAGCTGATGTTTTTCAGTTTAAGTATAAACACAGGGAAAAGTCAAAGTGTAGTTCAAGGGCAGTCAGGTGGAAGGATTCTCTCTTACTCAGGGAAGGGTCAGCCTCTTTGTTCTATTCAGGCTTTCGATTGATTGAAGGAAATGCAAACACTGTTGAGTAATTGGCTTTACTCAGTCTACCAATTTAAATGTTAATCTCTGAAAACAGCCTCACAGAAACATCCAGAATAATGTTCGACCTCCATTGCACAATCAGACTGACAGAAAACATTAGTCACTATGAGTTTATATACTAAATAAATAAATAAATAAATTTTATTTATTTAGCATAAATAAATTTGTGCTGGCAAATACTGGTGATCAGACTGTAATTTGTAGTTTTAAAAGTGTGATGACAAACTGTGAGTGCAAGGGTAAACGGAAATGACTTTCCATTCGCGGGATCCTATAAGGTGCTTCCGTCTCCTGTCAGTGCGCCCTCTGCTGACAGAGATGAGTTTGTACTGGCAAGGATCCTAGAATGTGTGTCTGTCTCCTGTCAGTGCGCCCTCTGCTGATGGAGATGAGTTTCTACTGGTGGGGATCCTACAATGTGTGTCTGTCTCCTGTCAGTGCACCCTCTGCTGACCATATCACCAGCTCCAGTTTCTAGGGTTTTGTTTGTCCGGCTGTACTGAAGGATGTGCTAAGCCTTCAGTACAACTCAGCTTCTTAAAAAATGAATGAATGAATGAATTCAACATTTCCACACATTGAATGAATGAAAAATCAAAAATTTAGGAAGAAGTCTCATATAAAGTTTTGTCAGTTTCTATTAGATATTATCAGCATGTCTGTAGACATACTGCCCCAATTTTCTGGCTTTAGTAGTTTCATCTATATAGAGATAATGACTGAATTCCATGAATTCACCATATTTTTGTTCTTTATAATATCTAAAAGAAGCTTTAAATGTCACTTTTTATTATTAGGAGGTCTATGGTATAGGAATACCCACTTCAGAAAGGTAATGAACTTTTACTCCTACCCTTGCTAGTGTATTGTTTGTGAGAATGTTGCTTGGCCAAGTGATTTAATGTGTACAACAATCACTTCTCACTGGTATAAAATGTGCAAGGAAAAAAGCTACTTTATAAAGTTAGCATATAGATGAATTAAAATAATATATGTATATATGATGTTTCTATTATAGTGTCCAGAACACAGGAAAAGTACTTGATTGTATAACTATGTTTTGATTATCAGACTCTAAAATAGGGTTCTCTCTTTAACTGTAAGGTGTCTATCTTCAGAATTATCCTATCTTAATAGACCTGAAAATATTGGACCCACAATTATATCCAAATATAATTTCAGCAACCTATCTCCTTGATGTTAAAAGAGTTTTATCCTGATATGACTAATTGCAGAAAGAATTTTTTTTTAATTTTTCCTCTCTTTTAGGTGCATTTGAATTTCCACATGATCTTTCAATATAATACCATCAGAGGTCAAATTCAAAAGATAAGGGCTGATATTTCAGGTTATATTAATATCTCAGATCTTGGAGAATAAGGCAGACTTTGAGTATGTTTCAAAGCTCTAGGCTTCTGAGAAAACAGATACTAAATCTGTCGCTAGACTTGAAATCAAGTAGTCAGACTTTGGCCCTGTTCCAGTATGTAATGGAACAAATTCCAGACCTCTCCCAGAGTAATTCTTATTTGTAGTCCAGAGACATGAGGCTGTTATAGTTAGACGTTAATAAAAGATCTCAATGCAATGGAGCAAAGTACAGGAAAAGCAGATCTGGGTGTGTAAGCCAGAAAGGCCAGCTATCTGTCGCCTGGCAGCTGTCAGAAATAAATAGCAAAGGATACCATTATAAAGCATGGCTACGTGCTCAGAGTAAAGGAAATATTGTCATTTTTCTGGATTTTTTTTAAAATACATACAGTCGTGAAGATAGAGGCTAAGTTATATAAACATGAAAAGAAAAACATGGAATTCAAAAATTTAGTGAAAACTTGGTTACTTCAATCCAATTAACCCCTAAATCTTTCTTTTCTAATGAAATTATGATTCTCATCATTTATTATTTTCATTAAAAGAGGAGTCTAGTCTGATTAGCTCAACACATAATTCATGATTTAAGTCTCTAAATTGAATCCTTTCATTACACGGTTACTCAAGCCAGGTGTGTGTGGAAGGGAGCAGTAGGATGGGCAGGATAATAAGCATCATTGCTTGAACTAATTTTGTTGGTGACCACATGGTTGAGGTAATGTTTATGGTTAGTTTGGTTGATTAAATTAACTAAATGCAATTCTTTTCTCATTTGAGCAATTTAATTCAGAACTAAATTTTTAAAAGAATTTTTCTCCATTCATCCATTGTATCAAGAAATATAAAAAAGATATTGCTTTTATTCAACAAAAAAGAAATGCCCATCAGCAAGCCCCCAAACTGTGTGTTCCATCTTAGAGGATGTTTATTTGCCCTAGTTTCATAATCAGTTATATGGAAATACACGGTCTACTTTTGCTATTTACCAAAATATAGATCTTTTTCTAAAATATAAAAGGTAAATATTTGTCACTATCTGTGGAGAACTGGTCCCAGGACTCATCTTGGAGCTCAAATTCCCCAAATGTTCAAAGCCCTTGTATGAAATATTGTAATATTTGCAGATAATCTATGCAAATGCTCCTGGATACTTAACTATACATCTCTAGATTATTTATAATACCTAAAAGGTTATAAATGTTAAGTAAATAATTATTATTCTATACTGTTTGTGTGCAGTATGGACACAACCACTTGGTAAAAATATTTTCAAAAATATTTTTGAATGCATGCATGCAGAACCCACAGACACAGAGGGTTGACTGTATTGTCACAGAATATTTTTAGAGTTATATTAAGGGTCACAACCCTGTACCAGTGCAGTCCTCCATTGTGTTTGAATATTTGTAGCTGACTCACACTGATACTTAACACATTTGCAAAAGTGTAGATTACTGTAGAAGTGAATCACCTCTAGCTCTACACCAAGATATTGAACCTAAATTTGAATAAAAAGAAGTAAAAGAAGCAATTGATTATAGCAGACTTAAAAAATACGAAGGAATTTAATGCCAAAAAGGCAAATAATCCTCCACAAATGGAAAACACAAACACTTATACAAAGAAACAAAAGAAGTGAATTTCTATTTAAGATTCAGAAGTCAATATACGTGCATAAAAATAAGTAAATGTATAGAAAATAAGAAATGTTTGTTATAGGAGTGATGTCATGAACAATAGCAGAATAAGGTTCTGGGAGAATCAGTCCTTTCATTGAAACCATTTTAAATTGGCAAAAAACAATAGAATCAACTTTTTCAGAACTCTGGACTCAAATCTAAACCTTACAGCAAGCACAGGACTGCTTAATAAAGAATGAGGCACCTGCTGTTTTTGTTTGTTTGTTTGTTTATTCACAGAGGAGGCCTCCTGCCAACCCTCCAACTTGGTAAGATGGTGTTGTAGCGTTTTTGCTCATTTGCCTGCCATTTCTCATTCCCCAGCTCAGTAGTGGTGCCCAGAGAATGAGGACCAGCGTTCATGGTGCAGATACTGCTCATTAAAATGTTTAGTTATATGTAGAATAAATTTGACCTCAGCTAAAAATAAACAACTGCTATTTTCTAAGACGGCAAGCTAGAGGAATCACTAAGGAAAATGCAGGCAACCTCAATTTGAGGAGCCTGCTGCAAAACTATTGGCCTGTAATCATCAAAACTGCTGACATCAAGAAAGTCCAGAGAAACCAGAAGACCACTTGTAAATTGAAGGAGGCTAAAGGGACATGCCCAATATATACAGTACATTTCTGAAATGGAATCTTTTGCTTTAAATAGCATCCTTCGAACAATTGGTGTTTTTGCATATAGTCTGTGAACTAGACGATTTTACTGCATCTGTGTTCATATCCCGATTTAGAGAATGGCACTACTCTTACGTAGCCCTGCCCTTTTAAATGCATATTAAAGTTTTGAGGGATGATGGGACATAATATCAGCAGTTTACTCTGGGGATAGGGGAAAAGGAGAGACAGGGAGGTCAGAGAGAGAGAGAGAGAGTGAGAGAAGAGAGAGAAAATAAATATTGCAAAATGCTTACAACAGTGAAATATAAATGAAGGATGTAGAGGTTGTTACTTGTCCTGTTCTTGCCCCTCCATGTGTTTTTGTCTAGGTATTTTTCATCAGTCTGTCCACTGATTTCTGTAAACATAATTGCTTTTGCCATTCTGGTTGGTTTTTACTACTGCTTTGGCTTTAATGACTTTTAAATCCATAAATTCACTCCAGGACCTGTTTTTTAGCATTGCACTTATCTAACTCCTCAGAGTCACAATCACTTCAAATGAAACACAGTCTAGTCATTTGTGGATTGAACAAATAGTTACTGGATTCCTATGTGGCAGGTGTTATGCGAAGCATTAGGAATGAATTGCTAAATATATACTAGATAATTGGTGGGCTGAACCTTCATGAAGCTAACAGTCTTGTCAAGTTCCTTTCAAAGCTTTCCTTTGCTAAAATCTGTACCCTAGTGCTTCATCCAGAAAGGTGGGAGTTATCCCAGCTTTTATGCTTTATCATCCTCTACATGCTTTTTGTTACAAAATTGTCTCAATTTTATTGCCTGAGAATTTCTTATATCTGTCTTGCCTCCTTTACCATTGTTCCTTCCCCGCTCTGACAATTTCTGCCCTAATTTGCCAATAACTATCAGTTTGGACTTTCTTAGCAACCTCTGCATACTTTCTCTTCCCTAAAATCTTGCCCAGGGTTAGTCTGTTTTATCATACCTGCAGCAGCCGGGTGATTCACGTAAACTGAAAGTTTGCTCATATTCATGTGCTGAAATATGCTGTAAGCCTGTGATCTACGAAATGTTTACAATGTTAGTTTTAGCAGCAGAATACTTGATGCTAAACTTTTTGATGTTTTTACCCAAAGATCTCCTTTCTAATTATGCCTTTTCTGGCCATCCTTTTTAAATTTCCACACCCCACACATATTATCTCCTTTCCTACTTTTACTGTTCACTTTTGTATTAATCACATCATTCGATATTTTATAATTTAATTATTGCTCTTGATTAGTGATGGTCTTCTTCACCCTAGTGTAGAAACCCTACCTGGAGAGAGAAGTTTCATCTGTTTTAATCCGGTTGAATCTCCAGGACTTAGAACAGCGACTGGCATATGGTGGTCAATCAATAACTATTTGTCAATTAAATGAAAGAATGAATTCCAACAAAACAAATTATAAAGCCTATGTGGGTCATTACGAATGTTTTGAGATACACAAACGTCAAGAAATGTAAAATCTGTGTGGATAGAAACAAATGAAACCTACCCAGCAACACCAATTTTCCCATCATGTTGAAATTTCCCCGGCGGAATTAGAAAGAACACTGTTGACTGTGTATCTTGGAAGTAAAATAATGTAACATAACACACTCTGTCTCAAAACTTTTGTAGTGACCTAAATATGCAGAAATATTGTTTTGCATGAAGACTAGGTGAGAAACCTGGGCAGTGACTATTCCTCCTCCTACCTCTAAAACTATTATGGCTCTCGGTTTCTTGTAAGGAACTTTAAAGTGATGCCTAGGAAGGCCCAGACTCTGGTCTCTATCTCACAGCTTTCTCTGCTTCCTCTTTAGCGCCAATGTCTGGGAATCTGGGGCTTCCTAAAGTTCCCTGCACTAAACAGGATGTCCCTTGCCCCAGCCTTAGCCCATGGTTAGCCTGTCACCCTTGATAATATTTTTATGCATTTATTTTTCCAGGTCACAAAGAGTTCTGGAAGAACTGTGGTTATAATTAAGTTTTAATGAAGCTGTAGTTTGGCCCACTTCTTTATAACCAGAAGTCCACAGTAGCACTACAAGCTAATTATTTGCACCTCCATTGTTCTTATAGATAAGACCTCTGATGTTAGAATCATGTTTTTCGAATTCTGAATTCCAGTGGAATTTCTGAGTCCAACCAGTAGGGGTTTGGAGACTCCTCCCCCACCCCCCAACAAAGGAATCCAGTTAGCATGAGAATGCCCTTTCTTCATCTCCCCATCCCATGACTTCACGCTGCACTTTTGAACAAAATCAATACTCACTACACTAATCCAAACCCTTTAAAATCTCTAGGCCCAAATTCCATGGGGTGGTGAATTTGAAGATTCCTCCCATTTCCTCATCTGGCTGCCCTGTGATTAAATCTCCTTCTCCTCTGCAACCCAGTGTCTTGGTGTATTAACTTACAACATGTTTTAAATGATAAACTCATTATGGTTACAGCTACGCAATTCCTTTCCCTTGATAACAGCACTCATATTTTTATCTTGATGTTTTAGCAAATATAATGTTGAAAATTTATTTTTGTTTTAATTATAGGTGTAGAAATATATTTATATAATCAAAGCCTGATTTTTTGCATGGCATGTAATAAGTGTTGGATAAGTATTTTTGAACAGGTGTAAAATAATTGCCTTTTAAATTATATAAAATACTTTGTTGGTTAAAAGAAAAGCATCAATACTAAGGTAGAATTTCTTAGTAGCCCAAAAGTTTGGACTGATTAATAGTATGATTATGCATATTTTTAATAGAAAGACCTCTCATTTTGTTTTTCATTTGAAATCAGATATATAATTCACTTTGGACTTGGGGAAGATTAAGGAAAAACTTACATTATTCAGCATATATAAGGTGGCTAGCCCCCTTAGGCATTTTACATATGTTATCTAAGTTAGTATTCTAAAAAGTCCCCAATATTTTTAAAACACAGGTAAAGAATTTAATCTAAGGGATTAAATATTTTCCCCAGGGTATGCAACTATGAAAGATCACAGCTGAGATTCTTTACAGATTTATCACATTTCAAAGCTGATAACTTTTACACTCTTAAAAATGCTCCTCTCAGAACCATAATAGTAATAGTAGATTGTGATGACTGAATTTTTACTTAACATACACTGTTTCATTTACTCTCCACAGAATTCTTATAATTGCTATGGTTTAAATGTTAGTGCCCTCTCCCCCTAAATTCATATGTTGGAATTTAATCTCCAGATGTGATAGTATTAAGAGTTAGGGCCTGTAGGAGGTGATTAAGTCTCCAGAGAGCATCCCTCATTTGTGGGATTAGTGCCCTTATGGAAAGGTTGAAGGTGCTGTGCTCTCCTTCCTCCACATGAGGGAACAACCAGAAAGCACCAAGTGTGAGGCAGAGTGAGGCCTAGTCAGGCACTGAGTATTCTAGGACTTTCATTTTGGACCTCTTAGCCTTCAAGATTGTGAGAAATAAATTTATGTAGTTTATCAATTACCCAATCTAAGATATTTGATTATAGTAGCAGAAACTAATGAAAACACTAATCTTGGATCAATGCCACATCCAATGTGTGAATAAGGAAACTGAGGTAAAGATAGATTAAATAATTTTCTCTAGGAGCTGGAATTTGACCTCAGGTAGTCTGACCTCATGCCATTTTACAATACATAAATAAACAATGACCTGCAGTCCTTTGAGAAAAAAATCTGCAAATCCAGAATTCTATGCTAAACAATTTGATTCAGATAATGACCACAATCACATTCACTCAAAAGAAAATCAATTTATTTTATAATTATCAACAAAAACCTTTTCAAGCCATGCACAATGGCTCGTGCTTTTAATCCCTATGCTTGGGAGACCAAGGCAAGTACATTGGCAAGCTCACAGGTTTGAGAACAGCATGAGCCAGAGTGAGACCTCATCTCTAAAAAATAACTGAGTGTTGTGGTGGCTGTAAGGCTGAGGCAAAAGAATCACTTGAGCCCAAGAATTTGAGGTTGTTGTGACCTAAGACACCATGGCACTCTACCAAGGGTGACCAAGTGAGATTCTGTCCCCAAAAAAAACTTTTTAGAAGAGAAGCAAAATTTTATCAAGATTTGAATAATAAATCAAATAAGTAAATGCTTTTTAATAGCATTTATTTTGTAAAATTATTTCTAGCTATATAATTTATAAATTTATTGTGTTTATTGACTATAGAAGCAAAGAAGGCAGAGACTATTGTCTGTTGTGTTTGTTAATATATCTCAATCATTAAGAATATCAGCTTCTCCCACATAGTAGATGTTGGAGGTTGGTGGGGGGGGTCCCCAAACTCATCTGGATTGTTTCAATTAATTTGCAGAATTAGAAAGTTCAACCAAGGCATGAACTAATAGAAAACCACTGTGTGTATAAACCCAAAGTAAAACTGGAGCAGCACATGCAGCATGTTGAGAAAGCAGAAGTGACGATGCACAGGCTTTAGTATAGCAAAGAGGAATTTTATTTAAAAACAAGGAGAAAGTTGAGAGCACTTACAAAGAGTTGGAAGTGGGTCCTTCTCACAAGAGAGAAGTGGCACAGAGACAGAGACCCAAAGGCAGCATAGAAAAATAGATATCCTCTTTCTCTTTTTTTGAAATCGTTTGTGACTCTTTCATTAGTCCCCCTGTGCCTCCAGGCTTTATCATCCTTTTCTATTGGTCATCAATTATTGTCCTTTTCCATTGGTCATTGATAGGTTATTTCATTCCCATGTTCTTTTCTCTTTTTGGTCAGGATGCTGGCGTTGACCACAGTGTCCCAGTAATGTTTCTATGGACCCTCCAGGCTTCCTTGTTTGGCAGGCCAGTCTTCCCTCCCATCCCCCTTACAGTCTCTTTTCATTGTCTCTTCCCAGTAGATATTCCATAAATATTTTCTGATTGTGTAATGGTGGGAGTAGAGATGACAGCGTAACCAAAATTGGGGTATAGTGACATATCACTACTCATGGTGCTCCCTGCAAAAGATCTAGCCTGATAACTATGGAGCATGTATGTTACGTGTGTTCCAGAAAACAAAGGCGAGTACAAATCAAGAAAGATAAAAGTCCACTTAATATGATCAGAAAGGCAAAGATACTCTTAGTTCTCATGTTATAGTGCAGTCTTGAAAAACTGGAGATTACTTAAAATAAAATAAATAGCTTTAAAGATTAAGCTTACTCTGTAATATTTTGTATGTGTATGCACCTGAAGTGAAAACATGATGAGTATGCATAGAATGTCATGTATAGAATATATATCAGATACTTCTATTAAGTTAAATTATTAATATAAATTATGTCAAGCTAGAAAACTCGTAAAACAAACACCTGGGAAACTTTTTAAAATTATAAATATAACTCACACAGCAATAGCTAATTGAATTTAGCTCGTGAGTGAGGATGGGAGACTGAGACAGGAGGATCCCTTGAACCCAGGAATCTGAGGTTGTAGCAAACTATGATGACACCACTGCCCTCCAGCTGGGGTGAGAGAGAGATGCTACCTCAAAAAGAAAACAAGAAATGAATAAATAATTAGAGGATAAAGTAAGTGGAGTGAGTGGAAAGTCTACCAAAAAAATTTTTTTTTCCTAATGTCAAAATAAAAGTAGAATTTCCAACAGAGAGAACAGTGGGGTTGGTTAAAGCCAATCAGAAGTGATAACCAATAGCATAGTCAAGGAAGAAAAATATTTCATTATTCAAATTAGTAATATTTAATTCATCCACTTACTAAACATTTTCAGAATGTCAAATGTATGAAAATATGATATTATAGTGTCATATCAATAGAATAAGTTAGTAGTTCTTTGCTGGTATCCACCAGCCATTACTACATATGACTGGGAATAGAAATGAATTAATACACTTTCCCAAAATATTATGTGAATCATCTACTCTATGTAAAAATATAATCAAGAGTTACATATACTTATACATTCTACTCAGGAAAAATAATACTTCATATAGATATTAATGCAATTATTCTAATACATTAAAGCATTTAGATGCATAGTATGTTGCAGACACAAATGATTTATTTAAAAGAAAAGCCGCACCTCTGTCTCTCTGAAAACTTTGCTGTTACTCTCCACATTGATGTACAGATTTTTTTCCAGCAGTAGAAGGTAAGAAATTAATAGTCTAGACCATGTGTTTTTTTCTAATTTATCAGAAACAAAAACAGGTGGCATTATATAGTTTTTTTAATCTGTACTTTCAAAGGGGTCTTTAAAACATAATTGAAAATGAACATACAACCACAAAAGTTGAATTTTTGTAACCATTTTGGTATAGTTGGAGACATTAACTAAATTAGCTTGATAATAGGACTGGATTTCATTGTTTTAATATCAATTAGATGTGTAAATTTAGGCAAATTAGGCTTTCAAACCTGGATTTTTTTTTCATCTTAAAGAAGGGAAA
Source organism: Galagoides demidoff (assembly GCA_963574575.1). Lineage (NCBI taxonomy): Eukaryota > Metazoa > Chordata > Mammalia > Primates > Galagidae > Galagoides > Galagoides demidoff. The sequence goes on along the minus strand of CAUYQV010192752.1, from coordinate 6,725 downwards.
TGATAGCCCCTGACTACAGCACAGTGGGAAGATTCAATAAGATGATCAGACTAGGCATAATAGCTGGAACTCAAGAAATGCTAAATATTAGGATTGTTATCCTTCCGTTCTGTTTTCAGCAGAGCAAGTCTTTTGAGTAGCATGGATAAGATCTCAATTATTGAGGTGATGACTGCGTTTCCCAATAACCACGTCACACCTGCTTTCAAAATGCTGAGTCTCCAAAACACCATAGAAGACCAAACAAATTCACCATATACTTACCAGCAAAGAAACATGGACATTTGAGGGAATCTAAGAATAATTAATTTAGTTAGGTTAATTAGATATCTGTATTGCTTTTACATCCTTTTTGATTCAGAAATCTGTTAACCTAGTTATCTTATTTGTTTATTTAAGCTCTGCTTGGTTTTTCTTTTGGAAGAAAATTTTCTTAGTCCAAAACCGAATGTCATTCTCATCTTCTGACATAAATATACTGTTAAAATACAATTCAAATTTAGGAGGTGGAGCACATGTTCTATGAATAGCTAGAAAGGTTTAATTTTCAATAATTAACACACAGCTGTGTCAGCGAAAGGTGGTACAAAATATGAACAGTAAGAGGGAAGATGTTTTGGGCCTCGTTACAAATATAGCAAAATCACTGCTTCCTTGGACATCTATGTTCCACAATCTTATGGGTGTTAAATGTTGTGATATTAATGTAATATTGGCCTCAGAGAGGTTAATAAGGAAAGAGTAGACCAAACGAGGCTTGAGAGCTTTTTAATAAAGGTTGGAGACTTCAGGGTTCTGTTCATACGACTTGACCTTTACCTCATTTCAAAGAGATATTTCCTGCAAGAGAGAGGAGCAATAGTTTCTTATTTCAAAAGTTCTACATTTTTGGTTATACATGGCAAGAACAGACAAAGAATATTTAATTTTTATACTTCCTACTCATTCAACACTCAAGAAACAAAATGATATTAATGTGTATTATATAGTTATCAACTGCTTTTCAACTCATGTTCATCCCATGCAAGTATTTCTAATTTGAGTTTAAATTATTGCAAAAGATGATTTCTGATGAAAACTAAGATAAACTAAAATAAAGATACACTAAAATAAAATAAAAAATTAAGAGCAACCTAGTTTAATTGACTCCGTTTAAATCCACTTTCAAGACTTTTTTAAAATTATAAGAACTTGAATCTCCAACTAAAATATATCGTCCAATTTTAGAACAAGATATGCACGACCTGTCACCACTATTGTTCCAAAATGTCATTTATACATCTATAATCTTCCTACTCTAATTTTATGTGGAATTTATCTTAGGAGATCAAACAGAAATTTACTATGCCAAACTATTCCTATTACAGTTGTTGTTGCAATGAAGCGTACGAAGTCAATATGACATAAAGACACTAAACATGAACATAAACAATTGAGGAAGAAAAACATTTACCATTTGTATATATTTGTTTTTATTTCATCCTTCATAACGTTCTGTTTTTTTTTAGATTGTGAAACTTATAGTAATGTAGTACATTAATATAATGCATCTATAATGTATAGATAAATATACATACTTTTAAAGGGTACACACTGAAAGTCTTTAACTGATGGAAACACATAGTATAAAAAAAAAAAATAGGAGACCCAAGACCGTGTAATTGTACTTTCATGCCCATACAGGCTTCATTTTCCCAAGGAGAACAGGTTATATTTTGGTCCCTCTTCATCTCAGTTTTATTATCACTTTCCTCTAGCACTCAGCTGGTGTCACTATTCTGCCTCACACGGTGCTAAGGCACCCTTCTAGTAGAGAAACCAAGTATTATTTTCTTGAGCTATGATCTGCAGTCAAAACTGACCCATCAAACTCTCAACTTTCTGACCTATATTTTCAGTACAATTTTTGCTTAGAAACTTTTATCCATTTCAGGTTAGTAATGAAACTGCCTCGCTATGTTTTGACTCCATGACATACTCTTTACAGGGAGCCATGGCATTTTGAACAAGAGGCAGTCATAGAGAAGTAATATCATTATCCTTGGTTTTTCAAGTTTACGAGATGATGTTCAACAAACATGGTTGGGAGGGGTGGGATGCTGTCGAGGGGAGGCACTCTTATTTCCCACTAACAGAAAAATAGCAGATCTATTTTTATGTGTCAACTTTGAGACCTTCATGTAAGGTCTTATTTTAGTTTTCCATTCTTGCAACAGTTTTATAAAACAGGGCATTACCCAAATAAGAAACTCTAATCTGGCTTCATTATTTTCTATATCATATAAATATTATTTCTAAAATTATACTGTAAATTCTTTCTCTTTCATAATAAAATATTGCTTTTTACATGTATTAGACTTTCTAAAAAATGTATTTACTAACTTCAAAAAAATGCTATGAGTATATGTATCCTAGTCCTCATTTTGGATGTAGATTAAGCCAAATATGTACTTTTCTTCAGTAAACCTAAACTCCCTTTGATTTTCTGTTGACTGAAATGATCAGTTTCTGTCACTGATAATTTCTGTACACAATATGAACATATATGATATATGTACACAATATTTTTAATACAAAAATTATTTTAGTGTTAATGCTAAATGATCGTAGAGTGCCACAAGTGAGTCACTCTTTTTAGAGTTCTCTAGGAACTGTTCATTCTCCTTTCTTTCCTATTACATGGTGTGTTTTAAAATTCAAGACCACAAATATAGTGTAAACTCTATAAGCAAAACATTTTAGTTTTGTGATCATGAGTTTATTAAAATAGAGCTGGCCATCTATCCTCAGGAAACATGTTTTCCATATTTCATGTGCATTCTCTTCCCTCCCCTTCTCGACTGCTACCTACCTCTTCCAAAATGCAGAACTGTCTTGTGCGACTACTCCTGTTATCCCTGTTGTAGACATTGGCAAACCGAAAAAAAAAAAAAAAAAGAAAGAAAGAAAGAGAAAGAGTTCCCTGTGAATATGACCACCAAATACTGTGAGAACTGATATTCAAACCCAGATTGTCCAATTTAATGCTAACTATGTATAATATTGTACTGCATGTAGAGCCTTCAATAAGTTTTATGCTCCTAAATTTCTAGTATGTCTTTTTCCATGTTTTATCTGCATCTACATGGTGTCTCAAGCAGGAAAAAAAGTGTTCAGTAAAATATTATTATGACAGAAATGTGTACTTGAGAGTCATTAGGGCTCAGCGCCCGTGGCTTAAGTGGCTAAGGCACCAGCCACATACACCTAAGGTGGCAGGTTCAAATCCAGCCTGGGCCTGCCAAACAACAATGATGACTACAACCCAAAAATAGCCAGGCGTTGTGGCGGGCACCTGTGATCCCAGCTACTTGGGAGGCAGAGGCAGGAGACTCACTTGAGCCCAGGAGTTGGAGGTTGCTGTGAGCTGTGATACCACAGCACAGGGGGACAGCTTGAGGCTCTGTCTCAAAAAAAAAAAAAAAAAAAAGAGAGACACTCATTAGAAAGGGTGACAATAATTTGTACAGGGAAGATCACATCTTTCTAAAAGACTTGTACTGAAATTTATGAACACTTACAAATGTGGTCTGGATTTCTCTATTATTGTACCTTAAAATTAATTCTATTAAATATTCAATAACATCATACCTGTGAAAATTTCAAAAAATGTCACATAAATAATACCCAAGTGTCTACCACAGAGATTAGGAAATAGACTCCAGACCAGACTTTTGAGAGTCTTTTATGTTCCATTTTATGATATTTCCACCTTTCCTTATGCAGAGTTGACTGTTACTCTAAATTAGGGCTTATTGTTCCCTCGTGTCACTTTATAGATTTACCAACTAGGTATACATTTCTAAAAAAATATTTTTATAACTTGGAACTGAGAGAAATGGAATAATACTGTCCATGTTTCTTCTCCTAATTGCTTTATTCATTCAACATTACTCTTCTGAGCTCAAGACTTGTTAATGTGTATTGCTGTACTTCGTATTATATTCTAGCATACCATAATTTATTTTATCCTTCCCTGCTTGTAGGCATTAAGGTTGCTTTCATTTTTCCTGTAATTCCAAGCAATGCACTATGAATGTTTTTTAATATCTCCTGGTGCACATTTGGAAAAGATTCTCAATTATAGACCTTGCAATAGCATTGCCAGGTTTTATGTATGTGCACCTCCAACTTCGCTAGGTATTGTTTCCAAAGTAATTGTGTTAATCTATCCTCCCAAGAGTAGTAGATAAGCATTCCTATTGCTACAATCTTCAACAAAAAGTGGTATTATCAGGCTTTTTAATCTTTGGTAGTCCTGTGGAATTTGTACATGTACCTTATTTTGACTGCGCTTTGTATTTTTTTGACTATTCAGATTTATTTATTTATTTATTTATTTATTTTTTGCAGTTTCTTGGCTGGGGCTTGGTGGTGAACCCACCACCTCCAGTATATGGGTCCAGCACCATACTCCTTTGAGCCACAGGTGCCACCCTATTCAGATGTCTTTTATATATTTACATGCCATTAATGTTTTATCTCCTGTGAAATATCTGCTTACATCTTTCATTCTTTCCTATTGGCTTTTAAATCTAATTCTTAATGATTTGGGGTCTTTTTTTATTAAACTCTTACCAGATACATAAGTTGAATATCTTCTCATAATTATTGTATCCTTTAATGATAGAAATTCTTATTTTTAATGATCATATTATGTTTTTTACTTGAACAGTTCTGTCCAAATTACATATTGAGCATTATAAGTGATAAATCCTTATATCCCACCAAATTCCCCAGTTTTCTCCAAAAGTACATTTCACTTCGTTCTCAAATTGAGAATCAACAAATACATCAAACAGCTGCCATAGTAATAGATTCCTCATAAGCCTTTCTAGTTAAATCAATTCCCCACCTTCCTTCCACTAATCTCTTCCTCTTAAGCTACTGTCAACTTTCTCCTTTCCTTCCTTACTAAATATCTTTAATTTTTAAATTTTTATACAAAATTATACACATTTACATGCTTTGCCTTACCTGCACATAGTACAGATATCATGACATCTAATTTAATGATCATACCTAACCAAGGAAGTTTTCATGTATCTTTTAAAGGAAAGTGTAAGACAGTATGGTCTTAGGAAACAAGTTGAATTGACGTCTACTCTGAAACCTCTAAACCCTGATCCAGTGTAGCATGGGTTGAAAGATAAACTCAAAAAAATCTGCACACACAACTCCATTGTTTATTAAATGAGCCAGTGTATAATATTCTTCTAGGGTACAAAGAACCTCTTCCAGTCTTCTCAGCAGGAACCTCCTTTGTCTTCACATTTGCGATCTTACCATAGCCATTGCCTTGGGATCAGCCTTACAGGGGTTTCCTTTGATCCTTAGAATGGATACATATAAAACCTAATGGAATGAGGCCAGGGTTTGGTATTCAGTGCTTCTTAAAGGTGCCATCTGAATTGGTTCCTGCCTGGTGATACCCAGCACTCAGAGCCCTTCTTAGGTCTGGACCTATTCCAAACTCTGGCCATTCTGTCTGGTATGTTTCTATCTAGCTTTAGATTTTTTTGGAATCTACAGTAATCTGAATGCTTTCCCATCTTTTGTTTTGTTTCCACTATTTTGAGGAAGAGGTGAGAACACTAAAGATCGACTCTTTTAGCAAATTACAAACACATGATACAAATGCGGCACAAAACGTTCTAAAACGTCTTCATCCTGTATAACTGAGACTTGCTGACATTGGCTAACAGCTCCTCATTGTCTTTAGAATCCATATACTAACTAAGATAATGCAATGTTTCTAAGCTTTAGAATCCATATGTTAACTAAGATAATGCAATGTTTTTGTTTTTCTATCTGGCTTAGTTGACTTAGGAAAGTGAATCTTAATGCACTGTTGGTATGAAGGCAAACTGGGGCAGCCATTACACAGTACACTATGCGAGGTCCTCGCTAAAGCCAAACTCTTTTGAAGAATAACTTATCCTCAGTTCCTTGTGTATCACAAAGTTTTTCTTCCTTAAACGTTTGAAACTTTGCTTTGGTTCCCAGCACTCTGCTAACTTTGTAAAACTCATTAATTGAACTACTGCTATTTGGCAAAGATGCAGCTTTTTCTTACAGCTCCAACTGTTCACTCACTATAGGACTCTATAAAGCATTCGATGCTGTGGTGGAATCTCACTTAAGATTTCCATGGTACAGAGGGGTTCATTGTTATTATTGTTTCCTTTATCTCTTCTTTGTCTCTCTTTCTCTGAGAGTGCTCTAACACCATCTAGAGCCCTTTCGATCTTTATTCAAATCTTAGGTATGCAATCACGCATCACTTCACAGTCAGGAGATAGAGAAATACGACATCAGGCAAGTTCATTATTGTGCAAACATCACAAGAGTGTACTTACACAAACCTAGACTGAGTAGCTTAATACACAAGTAGGCTATAAGGTATCACCGAAGGCTCCAGGGCTACAAAGCCATACAGCACTGTCACTGTACTGAGTACTGGAGAAAGTTGGAACACAGAGTTAGTATTTGTATATCTAAATGTAGTTAAACATAGAAAAGCTACAGCAATAATATGGTGTTAATTTTTTTTTTAATTGAATGGTAACTGTGTACATTAATGCACTTCTGGGGTACAGTGTGGTGTTTTCACACACAATCTGAAACACTTCCATCAAACTGGTTAACATAGCCTTCATGTCATTTTCTTAGTTATTGTGTTAAAA
>CAUYQV010192749.1:0-24372 GCA_963574575.1 Galagoides demidoff | reverse complement strand
TGCCATGGCATCACAGCTCATAGCAACCTCCAACTCCTGGGCTCAAGCGAGTCTCCTGCCTCAGTCTCCCAAGTAGCTGGGACCACAGGCGCCCGCCACAATGCCCGGCCATTTTTTGGTTGCAGCCATCATTGTTGTTTTGGCGGCCTGGGCTGGGGATTCGAACCTGCACCTTAGGTGTACGTGGCTGGCGCCTTACCCAATTGAGCCACAGGCGCCGAGCCGACTTTTCCATTCTTGAGATACTACACTTAGAATAGTCTCCAGTTCCAATCCAAATTGTTTAAAAATGTATTAATTCATCTTTTTTTTTTTTTAATGGCCAAGTAGTACTCTGTGGCATACATACACCCCAGTCTAGTGCAAATGTTTTTATGATAAAAGGACCTTTTTTCTTCCACTAGATGCCTAGTAATGGGATTGCAGGGTCAAATCGGAGGTATAATTTGATTTCTTTGAGGATTCTCCATATTTCCTTCCAAAAAGATTGTATTAGTTTGCAGTCCCACCAATAGTGTAAACCTGTTCCAAAAAGAAACAAACAAACAAAAAATCAAAAAACTATTCCCTTCTCTCCATATCCACACCAGCATCTGCAGCTTTGAGACTGTGATGTGGGCCATTCTCATAGGGGTTAGGTGATCTCAGGGTGTTTTTGATTTGCATTTCTCTGATAATTAAGGATGACGAGGATTTTTTCATATGTTTGTTAGCCATTCATTATTTAATTTTGTTGTTGCCATGAGGAGACTTAATCATAAATTCTTTGCCTAGGCCACTATCTAGAAGAGTTTTTTCTATATTTTCTTCTTCTATATTTCCTTCCTATATTATTTTCTTCATAAGAAACCAGAATTCTTATCATGTCATGCCTTAGATCTAAATATTTTATCTATCTTGAATTACATTTTGTGCATGGTGAGAGGTAAGGCCCCTGTTTCGTTCTTCTGCATGTGGTGATCTAATTTCCCAGAACCATTTATTGAAAGGGGCTTCTTTTCCTGAGTGTGCATTGTTGTATGTTTTGTCAAAGATCATCTGATTGGAATACGTGGTAGCATATCTGACTTCCCCGTTCTGCTTCATTGGTCTGTGTCTTTATTTTTGTACCAGCATCATGCTGTTTTAGTTATGATAGTCTAATAAAATAGTTGGAAGTCTGGTGGTGTGTTGCCTCCAGATTGATACATTGGGCTTAAGATTGCTTCAGCTGTTCAGGCTCTTTTTTGGTTCCCAGTGAAGTGAAAAATTATTTTTTCTAGACCCATGAAGTATGAATTCAGTAACTTGGTAAGGAATGGGACAAAAAATGAGTGAAGGGTTGTAATCATTTTTACCATTTACCTTATCAGGAATAATTCAAATAAAAATTCAGTGGCATAGACATTATCTTAAATTAATAGTTTAGGATATGTTCCAACTTCCCATTGCCTACAAAGAATAAAATATCTTTTTTTTTGCTTTTTGTAAATAGATAAACAATTTTAAGTTTGCAAACAAAGCCATAGTATCATCTGAAGGAAACATGTTAGTATCTTGGTTAAAATATTTTGATATGAGTAAACGTAATTCTTAAAGGTGCAGAGAGAGCTTTAAAATTTAAATATACATGTTAATTTGGTTAATACTTAAGAAGGTATTATTATGATCAAATCTTGTCCTGATATTTGTTATAACCCTATACTGTTTAAAGTATTTTATTATTTCATAATTCTATTTCATGTCCATCTAATCTATTTCACTTTTGAAAGGCATGTATTCTGATTTTCATGAAATGCTGTCTTTGTATGAATAACTTCAAATGTGTGTTACATTTACACATATGAATTAAACTTAACCAACAAAATAAGGTTGCAGAGAAGACTAGAATGAAGGTTAATCTAGATTTATAAGGTAAGACATTTCTGTGTTCAGATCATTGGAGAATACAGAAAAGTGACAGGTTAATAGAGACCCACTAGATTAATCAAAGGTTGTAGAGCAGATGTAAATGTCAGGGAATATTTATCAGTGAATAACGACCCATCTTTACTCTCGGCAGGCACAGAGCAGGCAGTACCTCGGAGTCGCCAGGAATGTAGTTATCACAGGAGAACCAAAGACCTAAAGCAATACCTGGGAGACATAAAAATATCAGAGTTCACAAAGTAGATCAAAGAAATGACTAAACACACTGGGAGCTGAGCATGGGCCAAGGCATAGATGATAGCACGCTGCTGCTAGAGACAGTCTCCTTCCTCTGTGCCAGCAACTGAACTGCAGTGCAGAGTTCAATCCTAGGCTGCAGTCTTCCCAGAGCCTGCCCATGGAAATGTGAGGGAGGGGGGAGAAGGTTACATCATGACAACACAGCTAGTGGAACACCTTACATCTATCCTTAAAAAAAGGATTCAGTAACTCTGGGCTATGCATGTTGGGCTCTTACATTTCCTAATGTACTTGCTGCACATATTCACCAATTGTGTGCCATTTGGCGAGTAACTTAACGTCATCGTTTAAACTTTTCCCCTCATGTAAAATCCAAATACTAACAAGGAACTGGGAGGTACCCTCCTGAAATGAATTTTGGGGAGGCAACAAACTTACATATATAGTTTCTTTGGTTTTCAATCACAGGGTAACAAATCACCCCAAAACTTAATGGGTTAAAATAAGGAAAGTATTTATTTTATTTGTAAGTCTTCCATTTGTTCAGGGATAGCTAATCTCCAGAGGGCCTCCACTCACCATTAGGTGGGGGGATGAAAGGCTGAGGATGAGAATGTTCTGATGTCTCTCTCACACTTCTGGCCTGGCAGTGAATGCGTGCGTCAGTGGAGACCTTAGCTAGACTGGTTAGCTACAAGTTCCATATGTGGCAGAAGCTTCCTCCCAACATGAGGGGCTGAGATACAAGGGTAAGTGTCCCAACAGCAACAGCAAGGCAGGCAGTTCAGAAGTCACGGCATCACTACCACTGCATTCCATTAGTCAAGGCGTTCACAAAGTCTAGTCCAATTTCAAAGAGTGCAGACAGTGTCTTCACTCTTAATGGAGTGGTAGCAAATTTCTGGAAGAGCATGAGAACAGAAATATCAATATGGTCATTTTTTAAAAACACAGTCTTCCATAATCAAATTCCAGCAGTTTTCTAGGCTATGTCAAGTATACAAAGAGTCGTAAATCCTTGAGGACAAAGAGGTTTATAGCATAATAATAAAAAAAGTTATTATTATTAACATTTTAATCATTATAAGTTTTTGCACAGAGAACTTCATTGTTGGTAAACAGGTATATGCCCTCTCTGCCCACAGAATGTAGTCATATCAACAGCAGCAAATGAAAACACCTGATAGTCACGCACAACTTTACAGCTAAGGTTAAAATCTCTTTGAGTATAAAGTCAAAGACCTTTCATGTTTTTACATGGAATATTTAAATGAGTTCAGTAAATGTTGATTAAGCCCCTCCTGGGTCAAGCACAGTGGCTCACGCCTGAAACCCTAGCACTTTGGGAGGCCCAGCCGGGTGGATTGCCTGAGTTTTCAGGTTCGAGACCAGCCTGACCTTGTCTTTAAAAACAGCCTGGCATTGTGGCAGGGACTATAGTCCTTTTTAAAGACAAGGTCAGTTATTTGGGAGGCTGAGGCAAGAGAATCACTTGAGCCCAGGAGTTTGAGGTTGCTGTGAGCTATGACATGATAGCACTCTATTGGGGGCAACAAAGTGAGACTCTGTCTCAAAAACAAAACAAACAAACAAAAAAACCAAACAAACAACAACAACAACAAAAACCCTACTAGCTGCCTGAGAGTTATCCTCTTGAGGTTTAGCTGGATTAATATCCTAAGCTGCTCCCCTTAATCCCCTCAAACTCTTGTACATTGATTTAAGTCTCTCAGAGATCCTACAAAAATATTCTTAGAAATCAGAAACTAAAGAAAGTAACTTGTTAGTCTACCACTAGAATGCAGTTTCCAAGAAGAAAACAAAACAAGACAAAACTATATACGATGTTCTCACTCTCCTAACATCAAAACCCAGCACTGACTTAGAAGATAGCCATCTAGTTAGCGGTAGGGGTGGAGATGGAGGTCTGCTCAGGGATTTAGAAACTTTGTCCTTGCACTACTCGGTACTAGATTCATTCAGATAAATTAACAATAAGCGGATGATTTAGTGTAGTAAGTCCATCTTCAGGAATATCTGAGGCCCAGTACTGGACCAATAGGAAGAAATGCCTGAAAATTGGCCTTTTGTGTACCTGTCTTTGTAGTTTTATTTATAATACTTATTTATACATGGTGTGTGTACAGATATACATGTATATATATTATTTTATTTATATACATTATACATATTACTAAAATTTATATACAGTGTATATAGTATATGGATACCATATATATAGTATCTCATTAGCCTGTAGGCATCCAGGGGAATTAATACATCATAAAAATAAAATAAGAAAAGCAAATGAGATGTATGTCTGTGTGTGGCATCACAGTCATTTACTTAAGGCAGGTCTTTGGCATGTTAACCCGCACCTCCAACTGGTGTTATGCTGCAGCTGAGTACATCTCCTGTGTTGAAAACGCCATGTCCTATTGTGAGACTCATTATGCCCAGTTCCAACCGAACCTTCAAATCAAGGTCTTCCTACTGCCTCTTCAGGACACAGCAAACAGAATGTTTCCTTTTTTGTCCTTCTCTAGTCACTTTTAAATCTAGAGCTAGAAAATCTACTTATGATGTGGCATATCGTTCAATTCATTCCAGGGAAGAGTTAAGGTATAGTAATACAGAGCGGTTTAGAACAGAGTCCTGCCATATGGCAGAATCTTTTCATAAGCTTAGGAATTCTTACAATAATACCTGGGGTAGGAAAAATGTGATCGATTTCCAATTACCAAAATCTCCCACTTAGTATAAGCTTTAATCCTGCTCTCCAGCTGGCCTTTTCCGAAGAGTTAATGAAAATACCAGATGGCACAGCTGATACCTTGAGGCACTGTATCCATTCCAGTCATTCACTCCCCATCCTAGTCTTTATTCTCCCCTTTACCTAGTCAAGATGTAAAACTGACTGAATTGGGAAACCACCCTTCACTCATATTCTGTGCCTTTCTTTAAACTCCTCTGGATAGCTTAATTTTCAGGAAGAGGCTCAAGGGAGTGAGGTCCTCTCTCTCACTCCCCAAATAGAATCACTTTAATTCACCAGCTTTTGCTCTAGATCCCAAACTTGAAGATCAATAGTAATATAATTTCCCTAACTTTATTCTTTCTTATTCCCGTTTGTCTTAGGTATATATAGTCATTTTTCAGAACCTTATCAGTTTTGATAAAGAGGCCATGCTAAATTTCCGATTGTGATTGCTTCAAATATACTGTGATGTTTCCTAAGTTTCATTATAGAGACAGTACGCTTCTCTTATGCAATTTGTTCTTAAGGAGTTCTTAGGAGCTATTGTGAAAGTTATCATTTTAAAAATTTGCTTTCTTGGTGATTGTTGCTGGATAAATTTCTATAAAAACATGATGAATTTTCACACTGACATTGTATCAGAGACTGAGCCAAAATCATTTGCTATTTCTAATACTTGTGATTCTTTTGCGTTTTCTACAGTTCTTTTGCATAATGTCAACTACATATAATAACAGTTTTATTTTTTTCTTTCTTGAACCTTAAAACTTTCCTTTCTTTTTCACGTTCCTTACTGTTTTGGCTAAGACTTGCAATAGGACATGAAAGGGAAGTCATAAAAGTTGTCCTTGCCTCATTTCTGATATTTGGGGGAATGATGTTGATATAGCTATACGTTCATAATGTTTCTTAGGTATTTTGCAGATACTCTGATGAATTAAGGATGTTCCCTTTTATTCATTGCTGATTGAAAGTTCCAGTTATGAATCTAGGTTGAACTTTATCAAAAGCTTTTTTTTTTTGCATCTATAAAGATTATCATACTAATTTTGTTTACTGTGTGAATATGGATGGAATACATTGATTTATTTCCAAACACTAATCAAACTTACACTTCCAGAAGAAAGTCAAATTTGTTTTGTGTTATTGTTCTGTATGCCATTAGGTTTGCCTGCTAACTTTCTGTTCAGGATTTTTGCATTTATACTTTTAACGGAGAGTGGCCTATAGCTTTCTTTTCTGTTTATTTATTTTTATTAAATAATAATCATGTACAATTATGGGGTACTATGTGCTGATTTGATATACAATGTGGAATGCTTAAATCAGGTTGATTAACATAGCCATCCTCTCACTTATTTATTTGTCGTCATAAGACATTTATACTATACTGTTAGTAGTTTTGAAATGTACCATTGCATTACGCACAATAGGTGAGGTGCCACCACCAACCCCCATCCCTCCTCCCACCCTCCCCTCTCCTCTCCGCTCTCCCTCCTCTCCTCTCCTTCTTTTGGACTGTAGTTATATTTTATCATTCGTAGGGATGCGTCGGTGATGATATATTGGTTTCATAGTACTATTGAGTACATTGGATACATTTCTTTTTCATTCTCGAGATACTTTATTAAAAAGAATGTGTTTCACTTCCATCCAGGTAAACGTAAAAGCTGTAAAGTCTCCACCCCTTTTTATGGCTGCATAGTATTTCACGGTGTATATATACCACAATTTGTTAATCCATTCATGGTTTGATGGGCATTTAGGCTGCTTCCATGACTTGGCAATTATAAACTGGGCTGCAATAACATTTTGGTGCAAATGTCTTTGTTGTAAAATCGTTTTTGATCATCTGGCTAGATACCTAGTAGAGGAATGGTCACCTAACTCCAGTAAGATTAGCCCACAGCACAAAATCCCAAAACTGCCGATGTTGGCATAGATGTGGACAGAAGGCAACACTTCTACACTGCTGGTGGGATTGCAAACTAATAAGGCCTTTTTGGAAAGAAATGTGGAGAATTCTCAGGGAATTAAACATTGACCTAGCACTCTTTTCTTAGAGTATCTTTAAAAGGATTGAGTTTCTTTGTGTTTTTTTTTTTTTAAAGACATTTTAGGTTACTCTTATACATTGGAAAGACTTCTTACTTTTTTTCTGTCTTCTGAAAACATTTATATATGATTGTCCTTATTTCCACTGCAGCTATTTAAAATGATGCATTGCTGAATTCACCTGGTTCGGTAGTTATTCCTTCATGAGGAATTTAACACTTATAAATTCAACATTTTAATAAGCATTGGTTATACAGATGCTCTGTTTCTTCTTGGTAAGTTATGTTTTCTAAGATTTAGGCCCATTGTAAAAAAATTAACTTTTGCCATAAAGATCTTAGACTATGTTTTATTTTATTTATTTATTTATTTATTTATCTAGACAAAGTCTCACTTAGTCACCCTGGGTTAAGTGCCATGGTATCATAGCTCACAGAAACCTCAAACTCTTGGGTTCAAGCTATCTTCTTACTTAGTCTGCCCAGTAGCTGGGATTACAGGTGCCGACCACAATGCCTGGCTATTTTTAGAGACAGGGTCTCACTCCTGCTCAGGCTGATCTCCAGCTCCTGAGTTCAGCCAATCCACCTGCCTTGGCCTCCCGGAGAGCTAGGATTGCAGGTGTGAGCCACTGCCCCTGGCCTCTTTAATTTTATTTTTAATGTTTTGGACTTGTACATAGTGTCTTATTTTTCATTCTCACATGTAATTACTGTGGTCTCTTTCTCGTCTCAGTCTTTTTAGGCAAAGTTTCATTCATCTTATTCAGCTCTTTAAATATTAATATTTGGCATTATAGATTTTAGTACATATTTTATTTCTAATTCACTGATTTCTGTTTTGGGCTTTGTTATTTCCATGCTTCTGTTTTTTGTATTTAATCTCTTATAGCTTTCCTCACTCCTAAATCCTCACTTAAATCATTCATCTTCAGCTTTATCTTTTCTTAATGCATGTATTTAAGGTTATGCATTATTCTGTCAATATATCTTTGGTGACATCCCCAAGGTATAGAGATGCTACATTGTCTTTTTATGTCAGTACGAATATTTTCTAATTCCTTTTGAGACATCTTATTTGACTCGTGAGGAAAGAGTTATCTATACGTGTATTGTTTAATATCCTCACATTTTAAGGGGATTTTAAAAATATAAATAATTGCTATTACCTTGTCATGTACTTAAACTGTGGTCAGAAACCATTACCTTCCTAAATGATGGTCAATTTTGCTAAATGATGCATTTGCCTTTTTAAGAGGCATACTCTATATTTATTGGACATATTGCCTTAAGTATGTCATTAAATAATATATTTCTCATTTTGTTTAGATGACCTGTGTTCTTTTGGCTTACTGCTCAGTATCATATTGAAAAACTTATGCTAATTTTTTTGGGATTGAGAATTTGTCTGTTCCTCTGTTACATGCCAGTCTTTGCTTTATCTATTTTGAAACAATGTCATTGCAGCCATAAAATTTAAATTAAAAAAAAATTCTTTCCACTGGATTGACTCTTTTATAATTAGAAAATTTCTTATATTTTCTCTTGAAGTCCTTCTTCTTTAAAGATACCTTTTTCTGATACTGTATAATTAATTTTGTTCTCTTTGGTTAATTTTTATATTCAGGTTTTTCTATCAATTTACTTTCAACCTTTCTATCTCTTTACATTTAATTTTTGTTTCATTTAATTAACGTACAGTTTCTTTTTCTGCTATTAGGTGTTTTTGACATTAAATTAGGAAACTTAGTCCCAAGGATTTAATGTCATCATTCGCATATGACTCTATCCTTGCCATCATTACCATTAACTGTACCATTGCAATGTTTCAGTATTTTCATTTTCCCTTTATTATCTCAATATTTTTACAATGTTCACTGGGTTTTATTGGAATATTTGGATTTTACATGCATTTTTCACTCATTGAAGTCTAAAATAAATTGGTTTATTTACCATTTTCTAGATATAACTTTGACTTGATGTACTGAACTCCATTCACCTTCTGCCTTTTTGCTATCATTTAATACATGCCATAAAACACATTTCTACTGTTTTATGAAGTCAAGAGTAATTTTATTCATCTTATCTAGGACTACATGCATATTTATTCTTTTCTGAATATTCTTCTTTCTAGCTACAAATATTGTAGTTCTTCCTGGAGAACTTCACAAATAATGCATTTAGTGCATCTCTGCTGCCAATAAGTACCCTCTCCTTATTTTTTGTCTTCAATTATCTTCATGTCGCATTTATTTTTACCGAAATCTTGTGAGAATAAAATCAAAGATTGGCAGTTATCTTGACAGTTTGAAATTTTTATTGCGTTGTTTTTGGTTTCCATTTTTTTTTTCTGATGTTAGATGTTTTTCTTATCTTTTAATGATAAAAAGTCTTTTTTCACTGGCCACTGTCAAGATTTTCTTCTGTTTTGCTTTCTGAGATTTTACTGGGCTGCACGTAGTTTTTCACAACTATGTGCATACAATTTTCTTCCTTTTCAAAACATAATTTCTACTACTTTTTTTTTCTACTAATTTTTAAAACTACCTTTTACTCTCTTTGCTTCCCTTCTGAGACTTCACATACAAATGAGGACAGGGTTTCTCTGCCATTACCTCTGTATTTTTTCCATAATCCTGTAATCCAGCTCTAATCCCTGTTGCTTTATGCAATCTCTGCCTCTGACTCTATTTCACTTTTAATTTTTTCATTGTTTAACATTGGGGAGGAAACATTCATATTTAGACAGTAAACTTTTTCTGAGGTGGGAGAATTCTGCTCCAGAGATCCTGAATTAACAGTACTGAATAGAATATCTCCTATCTCCCTCTAAAGCATCTGCATGTGTTTTAAGGCACCGGAAGACATACAATCCCTAACTGAATAAGTAAAATGTGCTTAAAAATTAGTTCTTTTTTTTTTAAAAAAGTTTGTTTTAAAGTCAAAATTTTTTTTTTTATCTAAGAAGACAGAAAATAAGTGAAGTACTCCAAATGCTCATTTTTTTTTCTAGTCATAAAAATCTTACGTTTCAATAACAGACACATGGCCTGCTTAGATAGTGATTTTTCTGTGATCCATCTCTGTTATATTCCTTCAAATAATTGGATTTGAAGATTTCCTGAGGGAATTGAGCCTATATTTCAGCAGTTATCTTCTACCTGGTAGCACTTTGTTCATAGTTCCTTTTAGTATTTTAGATTAATCTTTTATAAGTTGTCAAGAAAAATAGAAAGACATCTAAGTAGAGATACATTTTTATTTCTCCTGAATATAGCAACATTATATGCCCTGGTGTGAATACATACTTCCTCCTCACTTTATTATACTATACATAACTTCATAAGGAAAAGTACCAATCACTTGAATTTTTTCTTGAGTGCAGAATTGAAATTCAGGAAATCAACATGAGAAAGAATTTGCATTAGTAAAGATGCAAACGAAAAATATTCTAAGACAAATATAACCTGTTCCATTGTGACAAAACATAGGCAGAAGAAACATCGTAAAATATTAAATCCTAAGAAGACAAAATCAGACTCAATGAATTAATGAGTAGATAGATATTAATTTTGTTGACAAAAACTTAATTCAGCAGATTATTGTAACTTTAAACACTTTTAAAATAAATCTAGAGCTGATCACAACCATCCTCAAAGTGACACAATCTTGAAATAACTTTTTTAATAAATGCTGTTGCAGAACATACGAAATTCAGTTTCAAATGCTGGAACATTTTGTCTTGGGTAGTGCTTTCATCTTAGGGGAGAGAAATGAGGAGATTGATTTCTTTTAGCATTTGGGGATCATTAAGGTAGCAGTGGGCAGGTTCAGGTAAGGGTAAGTTGAAGTGCCGAGAATCACTGAAGCAAACTAGCAGAGGAATTAGATTTGGTATCAATGCTGAATATTTATTTGCTTGAAAATATTTATCTGATGTCTATCGTGTGCCGACATGCTTTTGTTTACTGTTAGCAATGTACATTCAGAAATACAGAAATAACTTGGAAGTGGGTTTTTTGGTTTGGTTTGGTTTGGTGGTAGCGGTTTTTAGTTTTGATTTTTGTCTCTAACTATGTGTCAAGGCCCTGCCCTCCAGATAGTTTTTTGCCTACATATTTGAAAAGTTCTTTAATTGATTCCCATGGCTACCATTGGTTACACACCACTGGGTTTAAATATAATTGCACATACTACCAAACTAACCATAACAAAAACAACATAAAACAGTTTTTCTTGGAATATTAAAAATAGAACAGATTTTTGAAGGTTTATGTGGAGTGAATACTTAAATACTAAATTTGATCTGATGTTTAATAATAATGCTAAGTGAAATGCTATAGAATATGTTCCTTAGAAAATGCAATGATACATTTCTACATTATTAAGCATAGAGTATGAATGTCTTACCACAACAAATAAGTAAGAGAGGAGATGATTATGTTAATCAGTTAGATGGAAGCATTCCACATTGTATATCAAATCAGTGCACTGTATATCATAAATGCATTAATGTACACAGTTGTGAGGTAATAAAAAATGTAAAAAAAAAATCAAGCCTGTTGAGAGAAAGTCTAATGGTCCAGCCACACTTATGGAATAATTTTCCTTTACAAGCTTTAAAACTGAGGGAGGAAAGTCTCAGATCCTTTGGACTAAAATATCAGTAACTGCAAATGCTTACAATAGTTGTCCATTTACAACTGTTGAAAGTTATTAACTTAAAAAATTTCTATTGCCAATTATCCCTAAAGGGAAAAAAAACATTATTCTTATTTTGCTTAATTCAGAACATTATGGAAGTACAAATGTCTTGGTTACAAGGATTGTTTTTATACTGGTTAAGTGAAAACCATAAGCATGCTGCCATCTAGACGGAGTACATTGTACCCATTAGGCGTGAAGTTACCCATTCCCTTCTCCCCCTCTCACCTACTTGATTTTCTTTTCTTGTTTAAATTATTATTTTTTATTAAATCATAACTTTGTACATTGATGCGTTTATGGGGTTCAGGGTACTGCTTTTATACATAATGTGAAATGCTTACATTGAACTAAGTAACACGTTCATCCCAATGATACTCATTTCTTCATAGTTTAAAAATGTACCATTAGATCATGCACATTAGTTGAAGTCCCCCAAATACCTTCACTCCTCCTATATCCCTCCTCCCCTCCCCTCTCTCTCCTCTTCACTTCTACTTTCTGGACTATAGTTATGTTTTTTTCTTTCCATCTGTGCTCCTGAATGCTGATCCATTAGTTCAATTTGACAGTCAGTACACATGGTGTTTCTTTCCATATTTCTGATACTTCCCTTAGGAGGATAGTCTCTATTTTCATCCAGATTGTTCCAAACTGTATTAATTCAAGATTAATAACAGACTTAAATCTAAGGCATGAAACCATAAGACTTCTAGAACAAAATGTTGGAAAGGCTCTTCTAGATAATGGCGTACACAGAGATTCATGTAGAAGATACCAATGGCAGTCATAGCGACAATAAAAATAAATAAATGGGCCCCAATTACATTAAAAAGCTTCCATGCAGCCAAGGAAACAATAAAAAGAACTAATAGACAACCTACAGAATGGGAGAATTCAGCAAAGGGCTAATCGCCAGAATTTACAAAGAACTCAAGCGAATCAGGAAGAAAAGAATTAAATAACCCCATTAAAAAAGGAGCAAAATAAAGGAACAGAAGCTTTTTAAAAATATAGATTAATGGCTTATAAACATATGAGAAAATGCTCAAAGCCATTAATTATCAGGAAAAGGCAAATTAAAATGATAATGAGATATTACCTTACTACAGCACAAACAATTTTTCTCAAAAAGACCCAAAACAATAGATGCTAGTGGGAATGCAGAAGGAAAGGAACATTAACACTCTGTTGGTGGGACTGCAAACTATATAAACTCTATGGAAAAGGGTGTGGAGATGGCCCAAAGGACTCAAATCAAACCTACCATTTCATCCAGCAATCCCACTACTGGGTACTTACCCAAGGAAATAAAGTCATTTTATTCAAAAGACATTTTCATTTGAATGTTTATTGCAACACAATTCACAGTTGTAAAGATGTGGAATCAACCCAAGTGCACATCACTTCATGAATGGATTAATATAGAATGTGGTTCACGTACACAATGAGTATCTACTCAGCCATTGTCCTTTTTTCTTCATCTACTTCAGTCATCAGAACTCAGGATTCACTTTTACTTATAATAATGACAAAGATAAGTCAGACAAAGAATTATTATTTTACCTTTGGGCTGGGTAAGTGTCTGCAAACTTTCTTAAAAGATGGTTCTTAGAAGCACAAAGTTACACATTCGGAGAGAATGATATATTTTCTGTCACTTCCAAACATTATAACACTGTGTGAGTCACTCAGTGTGTTGACATGGAGTGCTTTGATTGTCAAAATAAGAGTGAGAATGTTGTCTTACATAAATCACAGAAATTATATGAAAACAAATGAAACATCATTCACTACAGTTATTTTCAAACTGAAATTATATTAATACAAATGAAGTTTTAATAAAATTTTGATATGTCAATGTTACTGCATTGTAATGTCCAAAGAGATTTCAAAATTCACCTGGTATCTATATATTCTGTGCCCGGGTAATTGTCCCATGGCAGCAATCAATTTCCATTTAGCAAAAGTCAATGCATTATTCAACCTGATCTAATCATCTCCACAAAATTTCTCAATTTTGTCATCTAATTGATAAATGTAAGCTTGTTCCATTCTCTATATGTAAAGGCAAAGATTGACCAAATGACATGTTGGAAACAAACTTAATTAGAATGGGAGACAAGAATTTGCAATCAGAGTTGCTACTTCACAATTCAGATACTTGGATTGGATTTATTTGGGGAAAGAAAGGAAAAGCAGAGCTGTTCAGAGTTGACATACTCTCTAACTGTAATGACTACCTTTTCCAGACAAAAGATTTTCTATCTCTTAACATATTTCCAATATGCGTTTTTGAGATTTTCAATTTCAATATAGCTTTATAAATATTGTGTTTTTTATCAGTCAAGATTAAGTTAGGGACACAGATCTGAGATTAAGAGATTTATTACAGTTAGTAGACCTTACACAATTCTAGGAAAAGATGATGATGTGAACGTCTACAAAATTCCAGAAGAGTTGGAACAGCAAAGAAAAAGTCACACTGAGCAACTTTACTGAAGCATCGGCTTAGGGGGACAGCTCGGAGCTTGTGGGCAAATGCCGGGAAGCCAAAGGCTTCCAGCCTCCAGAGGGGGAACAGGAGTGGAAGAATTGTGGAGAGATGTGGGGGAGGCTGTTATCTCCGTGTAGCTACTGCTTCTGAGTCTGCTGCCAAACCTCTGAGCATGAGCCTGGAGCTGCAATTTGTCAAGCGTACGTGAGAAAAGACGCAGCCAAGAACAAAGCCTGACTGTCTTGCCAAATAGACAAGGGACCTTTTCTAGATTAAGATAGGTTATTACATCCATAGGCAGAGAAAGGATGTATACCCCAAATCCCTGTCCTTACACACCACAACAAAGGGAACAAAATGACAGCAACACACCTTGTAGGATATATCACTGCCAGGGAGCCAATTCTAGATGGCAACGAAGAGGCTTTTGTCCACTGCTGTGTTCTGAGGGGTTAGGGCAGAAAGTTTCTTTCCTCCTCAGAACCCAGAAGGTGGCAAGAAGCTGTCTCATGACAGCCATCCACAGGGGACAGGGAAGTGGCTGAAGGAGTCATCTCAGGATTGCTCCTGGCTGGACTCTAATGCTCTGACCTTCGAAGGGAACTATAAGGCATTCTGCCAAGACTCAGGAAAGCTGTGGTTCAAGCCTTTCCCTGATTTTTTTATTTTTTTTTTATAACCTCACAGACTGTGTCTCTTAGGTTGCCTGGCTATTCCAAGTCCTCTGGGATTAATGCCTGAGTCCTAAGGAGAGGGGACTGCAGTAAAAGACGGAAATTTTCAGAAGTGAGAGTAAAAGGTAAACCCACCTACCTGGGAGGCCTTGATAAGAGAAAGGAGGACAGTATTCCACCAGGAGGAAGGAGAAGAGCAGAGATGAGGCACAGCCAAGGGAGTGTGTCCACCTTAAACATAGCCCCTGGAGCCTTCCTGAACTAATTTGGAGGAATGCTAGCACTGATGCAACCCACTTCAATTGCGGTAATTGTGGTAAGGATAATAGTGTTGTATGGCTACATGTATTATTTTGTGTCCTTTGTATCCTCAGATTTTGTGATGTGAGAAATACCCCTGCAGTTCTTTTTCTGAAAGAATAAATGAGGACTTAGAAATTTTAAACTTTGCAAGTAGCACTTGAAAGCTAAAGTAGAATTTTTTTCTTAAATGTTTACATTATTCTTGTAAATCTGTGGTTATTAATGAGTTGATAAAGGTGAAAGGCATTATTGGTGAGCACAGGTACAACAGGTAATATATATTTGTGTTATCAGTAGATGCCAATGCATCTCTTTACTTCGAAAGTTTAGTGTTTGAACCAACTAGTTTTCTCAAAGTTAATTCACTTTACTTTTTTTTTTTTTAATTGTTAGGGATTCATTGAGGGCACAACAAACCAGGTTACATTGATAGCGTTTGTTAGATAAAGTCCCTCTTATAATAGTGTCCCATTCCCAAAAGGTGTGTCACACACCATGACCCCCTACCCCTCCCTTCTTTCCTCTACCTGCTCTTCCTTCCCCCACCCCCTCCCTCCTTTCCTCTCTGCTCTCCCCTTCCACCACCCCCCACCGTGTATAGGTCATCAACTGTCTTCATATGAGAATTGAGTACATAGGATTCTTGCTTCTTCATTTTTGTGATGCTTTGCTAAGAATAATGTGTTCCATGTCCATCCAGGTGAATACAAAGGATATAAAGTCTCCATCTTTTTGAATGCCTAAATAGTGTTCCATGGTGTACATATACCACTGCTTGTTAATCCATTCCTGGGTTGGTGGGCATTTAGGCTGTTTCCACTTTTTGGCGATTATAAACTGAACTGTCATAAGTAGTCTAGTGCAAGTATCCTTATGGTAAAAGGATTTTTTTCCTTCTAGATGCCCAGTAAGGGGATTGCAGGATCAAATGGGAGGTCTAGCTTGAGTTCTTTGAGGGTTCTCCATACTTCCTTCCAAAAAGGTTGTAGTAGTTTGCAGTCCCATAAGCAGTGTAAAAGTGTTCACAGCTCAAATTTGAAAGAATTTTGGGCATGAGCAAACAAATTTTCAGGTAATGGTTTTAGGACTTCTTAACCAGATATACAGCCACTTATACATTTTAGACTGGCCTTATTTACAACAATCATCTACATTCCTTATACTGAATATGCAAAGAGACAATGCCCAGACCATATACAGATGGTGCCCAAAGGCTTTATGATTTGTTGATTTTACAATGGTGTGAAAGTGAAATGCATTCAGTAAAAACCCCGTTTTGAGTACTCCTACAACCATTTGGGTTTTTGTTTTTTGTTTTTTTTTTACTTTTTACTTTCCTTTCACTAAAGTAGTCAATAAACTGCACACAATATTTAACATTTATTTTAATAGACTTTATATTGGATGTCCCACTGTAAGCTAATACAAGTTTTCTGAGCACGTTTAAAGTTGGCTAGGTTAGGCTATGATATTCCATTTGGTGGATGTATTAATGCATTTCCAACTTCACCTGTTTTTGATTCATGGTGGGTTTATTAGGAAGTCACGCCATCGTAAGTGAAGAAATGTCTGTAGTAAAATATAATTCTGGCCTTCAACCTCCAGCAACCATCCAGGGAATCTAAATCACAAAGGGTAGAAGCTAATCCACAATCTATAGCACCCAGTTCAAGAAGCCAAACCACAATCTCTGTAGCAATTGGCCCAAATAGTCAGAATTTAATCAGTAGCTGACAGGTTCCCTAACTGCCTCTCTCCACTTCCAAATTAGGACCAACCAGAGAAAGCCAAGTATGTCTTGCTAATCAATTGCCTAGAACACCCCCCTTCTAGTTAGCTGGCCTCCAGCTTCCCCAGCTCAACAGCCTTCAATGGGGTAAAGACCCAAAGTTTTTCCTTTCAGTAACTATAAAGCTTTTATTCTCTTTTTCCTGGCTTTGAATCTCTGCCCAACCAAGTGATGATGACTGACTCCCTTGCAGTATTGCAAGCTCTGAATAAATAGGCTCATCTTATTCTCACGTGAGGGATCTTCATTTCCACATGCTTAAATATACTTACTTAGTATGGATACTTTAAGTAATTTAGACTACTTCATGATTTTGAAACAATTTGTTAGCTTCAAACCCTTATTTAGACATGAGTGGATTTAGAAAAACAAAACCAGAATCTCCTGAAATATATGAAAAGAATAATTATAAGCTACTGTTAATGAAGTGGCAAGCATATTCCTAGTCCTGTGCCAGAAACATGCCATGTTTAACCTCATTTAATTGTGTTGACAGTTCTCAAGAGTAGGTATTACAGGTGAAGAAACTGAGGCTCAGAGAGGTTACGTTTCTTCGTTTCTTCCCTAAAGCTAGAAAACAGTGGAAATGGTTTTGAAACCCAGGTGTACCACTCTCCTTATCCCTAGACCTTTTCCTGTGGACTACACTACTTTCAGAGCTATGAACATACTGCTTATTTTCTCAACAGTCATCATCTATTTGAGATGCTAATACTAATTGCTTATTGAACTTTTTATTTCAAATCTGTACATATAGAATATCTTCTCAGACCCAGAAGAAAATAATGAATAATGAAAGTAAAGGCAACTAAGTCTTTGCCCCTACGAGCCCCTATCATAAGTGAAGAGGGTAAAATGAAACAAAACGTACCATACATGTACTTGCCGGAAGGATTATGGTCTATTCAATCAATAAACTATGTACTTTATGGTTAAGCTTATAATTTGCATAGTAGTAGAGGTAATAGAGCAAGGCTGATGGGATGAACCTCAGACATTAAGTAAGGAATAAAGGATGAGTGGTTCTGGCACATGTAATCACATAAGGCCTTAGCAAAAAAAAAAATGTATGTGATATTCTTTTCTCCCTGGTACTCAGTTTACCCATCGCTGACAGCACTTTTCTTAACATGCAATCCCTCGCACTGCTGGCCTGTGAAATCGCCAATCTGGGAACCCCTTAGTATTAGGCACCAGCATGAAAGAAATCAAGCTTCTAGTGCAGTGGTCTCAAGTTTCTATTGCTTACGCAAAACCATATACCGACTAAATTAGACTCTCTCAAAAGACACAAACAGCAATGATGGTAAAGCTTCCAAGTGTTCATAACGTGTATTCAAGTTGAAAACCATTAATCTACATGAGAGCATCTCAACTTCTGCACTATTGACATTTTAGGACAGTGAGTTTTATGCTGGGGGAGGAGGCATCCTTCTACACATTGCAGAATATTTAACAGTACCACTAACCTCCATATGCTAGTTGTCAGTACCACCCTCACTCTCCCAGCTGTAACAACAATGAAAAAAGTCTTCAGCTATGACCACATGTCTCCTGGGGGACACAATACTCCCTCTGGTTGAGAATCACTGTTCTAAACTAAAATCTGCTCAAGGATCTTAAACCTCGTACCAAACCGAGCACTTCTCACACCGAGTATGTGCCAGCGTCATGGGGAAGGTAGTACCAACTCAGACTGCTAGTCTCTAACCTCAAAGTAGATTTAGTGGGCCTAGGAGAAAGCTTAGCAATCTGTGAGTATATTATAAATTAATCATCATAAAACATATTTAAAATTTTTTTTTCTGCTTAGTTGCCAACCTTAATATTCCAACATTGCCAAGTTTCACTTCCTGCCTTAGCTATTTCAGGAAGTCCCCAAATCATGTTTTGAAGTACACACAGAAGGTGTATTTCTTTTCCTCTTCCGACCTTGCTGGCTGAGGTGGTATCCTATGTGACCCTGTCCTTGGCACGTGGTGTCTTCCTGTCCTCCTATTTCAAGCAATATAAATGATTATTTGTCCGGCTTAATAGTTAATTTAAGAATAGGGCAGGTTCCCCTCACTGCTAAACATGCTACAGCCAGTTACACAGACAAAAATTTCAAATACCTTGTGCTCCTTTAGTTTTACTATCGGCATTTCTTATGGCTCTAAAATGGGTCTCTAAATAATGCGGTAGGACAGAGAATGTGATGATCAGTATACAGTCCTCAGGCTCACCCAGGTTTTTAGAACAAAGTTATTATAGGACCTCTAATTCTTTCTCTTATTCTAATATACAGTCATTTCTGTTATACTCCTTATTTCCCAGAGCACTGGGGGAGCCACTCTGTTAACCCCCTGAATTTCATTTACTATGAGACTTTGGTTCTCAGGTGGCTCAAGACTGCAGGGGAAAGGAAGCAGGAGGTAAGGAGATAAGGATAGGTTCTTTATAACTTTTTTTGATTGTATGATGTTGGATTGTTCTCCTAATGATTTTTATCTATTTTGGTATTCCATAAATATTTGTTGGGTATATGAAAGTTGGTCTCCTCTTTCTAAATAAAATAAACCTCTTTAATCTCTCACAGAGAAGAATATCATCCGTTAGCATTGCTAGCTAGATTTGGATTTTTGTAAGTGATTTAATTGAGGACATCACTTCCTTTGACTTAAATGGACAGGTTGGGCATGTGGTTATGAGAGATTTCTAGCCGGGGAGCTTCTAGTCATTGAACACACGAAGTAATTGTGTGACTTTTTTTTTTTTTAAGAAAAAAATATATAAATTCTGAGTTCTAAAAAGATGTGTAACAAGTTTGTCTGTTCTTATTTATAAAAATACTAGGTGTTAGCCATTTTTAAATCAATTTAAATCAGTTAACTTATTGACCCAACAAATTTATGAATTAGGTATAATTATTATTACTGTTTACAGGTAATGACATGTGTTACAGAGGGTTGTGAGTTGTTTGCCTGAAATTAAATTGCTGGGAAATAATAAGGAAAGAACATTTCTCTTCCCTTAGAGCAGATGGGGGAGTTGGAGTGAGTTCTGCGACATCTCCAGCCCAAACCGAGACACCAGAAGCCATTGAAGTCCCAAGATAGAAGTGTTACTCCTTGATATTTTGGGGTGGTGGAAAGGAAGGATTCACATGTAGAAAAGGTAATTTTTTGTTTTCTTTATTTCCTGCATGACGGTTTTCACCCAGCTTTGAATTAGCAACTACATTTTTTAAAACTACATGAGTGCTGAACTGCCTTTACTATTTAAAACACTGTGTTTTCAGGTGGGGGTGAGAGGACAGGGAGTGGTCTGGACATGGGGAAGCACAGTGTCAAGCTTAAGATCTATTCCTTCCTGATCCCACTACTGTGTTTTTACATAGGAAGAAAGAATCCAGATGCTTCTTTAGCAGAAAGCACTTTTCTCCATTAAAAATGAGTAAACGATTATCCATGATTAGCACAATGCCAGTGTTTCTTTGCAGATAAGGGTCATTCTATAAAGAATATGTACCACTCTGCAAAGACACTAATGAGGATAGCCCAGGGCTGTTGGACCCATGCATGGTAAGAAGCTTTCTCCTAGGGTGGAGGCTGACATTTTCATTCCGATGGACTGTCTTTTCTATTTCCTGCTAATTGCTATCCATGGAGGTGTTCACAAAGTTAGGCCATTTAAAACTACTTTACATTTTGAATAGAATTATTTTGAGCTTCTAGCTCCCCAAGTGTCTCTTCTTCTAATCTTTTCGTAAAAAATATTTTTCCCTACGATTTTTTACTGAGCTGACTTCTTGGTTCATTTAGAGCCTTTGGGAGTATAAAAATTGACTGCTCCTGGCTGACCTAGTAAAGCACACATTTAATAATTATCACCTTACAAATAGGGACATGTACTTGAAAGAGAAACTGACATTTGTCCTCTCCTTGAAAGTAAACAACTTGTCTTAAAATGCATGAAAGAGTCCTCTTTGGGGAGCTTATTTTTCTGCCACAGTCAAAATAGTGGGATGGGGAAGTATATAAACTCTTTTTTTTTGGCCCAGGTTGGGTTTGAACCCCCACCTCTGGCATATGGGGCTAGCGCCCCACCCTTTTGAGCCACAGGCACTGCCCTAACCTCTTAATAAATAACATCTTTCAGGCACTAAAGATTATAATCACTGTGCTAACTTCTTTATATGTCTTTTTATTTAATTCTTACCTCAAAGCCATAGGATCATAATGAGCTACTATTGTTATTTTCCCATTTTACAGAATAAACTGAGACTTATATAGCTTACTCAGTTTTATAGGTTCTAAACTTTGATGGACTTCTAGTGAACAGATGTGCAGAGATTCTTAACCTTTAGCTCATAGGCTTCCATTCAATCCACAGAAAGAATGATAGTGGAATAAATTGGTTTGCTTTGTAATCCTGTATCTATAATTTGATGCATTTAAAAATATTTGCATTAATCTGAAAAGGTAAACAATGACATTACCAAACTGTCTAAATGTTCCATGGCACCAACATTAAGAAGGCCTGACAGTGATCTAATTTTCATCGATGGTTTCTTCCTGGAAACATTTCTTAATCTTGTGAAATCCTTTATTTTCTTCAGCATCTCTGTGTACTTCTTGAGTTTGGGGAACATGGCCTTTTGTAAAGAAAAAGGTTATATAAGGCAGATAATAAGGGTCAGTATGATTTCTATGTGTGGTATCAATGGTACTTGAAGTCCTCACTTAATGCATACAACAACATATATTCATTTAATTGCAAATGGAAATGATTCCATTTTATCCAGAAATATGCCAAATTTAAACAACTTCACCTCCCGCTTCATTTAGTTTTCTAAGAATAGGAAGCTTACAACTATTATATTTTTGGTATCTCATCATTGATTACCTGATTGTGATCAATCAATTTTTTTTTGAAAATGTCTATTCAATATTTAAGATCAGAATGAGAGATTTTTTTACATGGCACATAAATATTTCAAGGGCTGGTTAAATTCTTTTTTATCATAAAACCATCTCTGATTTAGAAATTTACTTCTCCTTGCCTTTAACTTTTGTGAAGACTTATCAGCATGTTGTTTAGCATTTTAACTCTTATTAACTTGCGTTATATATATTGATTTGAGTAAATCTTATCTCTTCTGAGTGTAAGATAATAATTGTACCTTCTCGTTCCTAGGGTGGAATCAGGTAGTCTATAAAAATCTCCTAAATTTTTGTTTAAGAATAACAAGTACTTCTTTTTTTAATTTTTATTTTCTTTCTTAATAGCAAGTACTTCTTTGCACTTAATAGATGTACTGAGATAACAACTCTGTTCTTGCTAATACACATTGGTGACAGAGAGCAAGACAGAGAGAGAGAGAGAGAGAGAAAATGGGGGACATTAATTAACTGGAAAGTAATTCTGTAAGAGAATTTAAACAAAGGGATGAGGTAAGTAACTTCCTCATCAGAAATTATATACAATTATAATCTGGCCTCTTAAGTCTTTTCTTCCTAAAATAGTATTATTCCAAGATGCTGTTTTGACCTATTTCAGCAAATAAATTTATTGAGTGTCTACTGAGGGAAAGATATTTTGGAAAACTTCATTAATCATAGGAAAATTTAAGGAGCTTAGCGGCCAAGACAGAAAGTACACATTTATACCAATAACTATCCCGCAAAATGGTAATTACTTACTGTCATTATTCAATCAATAATCCAACTCTTAAAGGTTCTTGGTAGAATTACTAAGGATTAATTATAGTTTTACAGATTGTCTACTGTGGAATTTAAGAGCAGTTCAGGTCTTTTTGGACTTGTATAGTAGTTATGGTGACAGTTTTTTAGCAGGTAGCTAAAATGTGTCTTGAGCAGAAGCACCTTTAAAAATGTTCAACAGGCTTTTAAACTGACAGGCTTTTAAATTGAGGCTTGCTAAAGAACAAAGCAGATCTAATTCCTGTTCTTGTAAGTATTACATTCTTAGGTAAAGAGAATCACAATATAAGAAAAATGCAAAGATGAAAGGTATAAGCATATCTTAGAGAGAGGTTGGGAATTTGGTTCCAGACTGCCACAATAAAAAAAAAAAAAAAAAAACAATAAAGGAAAAAGAATAATGAAGCAAAAAATAAACATTTTGGTTTCCCAATTCATATGAAAGTTATGTTAACACTACATGATAGTCTATTAAGTATGAAATACCATGATGTGGTAAAAAATGAAGATAATGTAATTAAAAAGTATTTTAATTGCTACTGATTGAACTTTCAAAGAGCTTAACTCTTTTTGCTGGTAGAGGGTCCTGCCTCAATGCTGAAGGCTGTTCACTGATCAGAATGGTGGTTGCTGAAGGGTGGGTGGCTATGGCAATTTGTAAGATGAGACAACAATGAAGTTTGATGCCTGTCTTCGCTCTTTCACAAAAGATTTCTCTGTAGTAGTTGAAACTCTTTAAAAATTAGAGTCGGTCCTGTCAAACCCTGCCACTACTTTATCAAATAGGTGTAGGGAATATTGTAAATTCTTTGTTGTCATTTCAACAACATTCCCTGCATCTTTGCAAGGAATAGATGTCATCTTAAGAAACTAATTTCTTTGCTCATCCAAAAAAAGTGACTTCTCACCAATTCAGGCTTTATTATAAGATCACAGCATTTTAGTCACATCTTCAGGCTCCACCTCTAATTCTGGTTCTCTTGCTATTTACACCCCATCTGCAGTTACTTTTTCCACTGAAGTGTTGGACCCCTCAAATTTTTCCATGAGGGTTGGAATCAACTTCCTCCAAATTCTTGTTAATGTTGATGTTTTGAACTCATCCCATGAAACAAAAACATTATTAATGGCAGCTAAAATGATGAGTCCTTCTCAGAAGTTTACTAAAAAAAATTGGAGGATGCACCATCTATAGCAGGTATAACCTTGCAAAATGTATTTCTTAAATAATGTGACTTGAAAGTCAAAATTACTTCTTGAACTGTGGGCTGCAGGAAGGATGTGGTGATAACAGGCATGAAAAGAATGATCATCTCCTTGTACATGTTCATCAGAGCTCTTGGGTGATCAGGTACATTTTCAATTAATAGTAATATTTTGAAAGGAATCTTTTTTTCTGAACAATAGGCCTCAACAATGGGATCAAACTATTCCATAAAATATCCTGTGAACAGATGTGCTGCCATCTTGGCTCCATTGTTCTGTTAATAGAGTACAAGCAGAGAAGATTTAGCACAATTCTTAGGATTTTTGGAATTTTAAATGAGCGTTAATTGCAACTTAAAGTCATCAGCTCCACTGTCCTCTAACGTACAGCCTCTTCTTTGAAGCTTTGTAGCCCCGCAATGATTTCTCTTTTCTGGCTTGATTTTTCTTTTCTTCTTAGATGGCATCTTTTTCCGACAGAAATCTGTTTTATCAACATTGAAAGTCTGTTGTTTAGTGTGGCCACCTTCATCA
>CAUYQV010192743.1:0-17101 GCA_963574575.1 Galagoides demidoff | reverse complement strand
TTTCTTACTTAACTCTTTCCCTTCTAATAATCTCAGATCTAGTAATTTCGACGTTTTAAAAAAAATTTAAGTTTTTTTAACACCATCTGCAGAGAAGGAATTGTTTCTTTACAGACACGAAAACAAAAGTCAGAGAAAAATGAAATATCTATAAATTCAGGGCATGCCAATGGTAGGTTTCAGTGTAGAAGTATAATTATCGGTTTAATTTATTATAATAAATAATTATAATAAATAGTTATAATCTATAATTTGATTAATAAACTTATCTAGCATAAAGACTGGATATTAAGTAACCCCCACACAAAGGTACACAGGTTTCTGTATTAAAATATAAATGTTGTAAGCATTTCAATGGAAGATAATAAGTAAAAAGAATTTCCTAGGGCCAAATACTAAGGACATGTGTATGAGTCAGTACAATGGGAGGGAGAGGGAATGAGAAGGGAAAAGAGAAAGGAAGGAGGGAAGGAGAGGGAAGAGATAGAAAATAAATGACAATATACTGAAACACCTACCCGATGGGTAGGTGGGGAAGGACTACAAACTCAGAACAAAACAATAAAGCCCTAGCAGGAGAGAGTCAGAACTGATGATGAAGAGTGGCCCATAATAGACAATATAAAATAGTAGCTTTAGAGTCAGACAGAAATGCAAATTCCAGTCTACCATGTGCTAACTTGTTACAAATTATCTCTTAGAGCCTCATGTAAAAATTAGAAAATACAACCTAAGGGCTGGGTGCAGTGGCTCATGCCTGTAACCCTAACACTCTGGGAGGCCGAGGAGAATGGATTGTTTGAGCTTGTGAGTTTGAGACCAGCCTGAGCATGAGAACCCCATCTCTATTAAAGATAGAAAAACTAGCTGGGCATTGTGGCAGGTGCCTGTAGTTACAGCTACACAGAGGCTGAGGATCACTTGAGCCCAAGAGTTTGAGGTTACTGTGAGTCATAACGCCATGGTACTCCAATGAGGGCAACAAAGTGAGACTGTCTCAAACAAAACAAAACAAAACAAAACAAAACAAAACAAAACCTGTCTCATGAGGTTATTGTAAGGATTAAGTAAATATACATAACATCTACAACAGTGAGTGGCATACTGAACAAAAAAGTAGCTCTACACATAAAGAGATTTTAAAAAGGCTTTTTCAGAAAAGATGCCAAGGGTAGGACAGGAAGAATCCAAGATGACTCAGTAGAAGAACGGGAGGCATAACTGCATGAATAGCCTAAAAGCCCTAGACAGACATCAAAAGGAAATTTAATTCTCAAAGATAATGCCCAGGAGGAACAATAAGCTGATATATCAACCAAGTGGCCATTCAGACAACAGTTTCAAAGACTAAGGTGGGGCAATCAGCACCCAACACCCAAAGTGTCCCATCCTTCTCAAAAATAAACACGCAGATGAACACCAAACACACAAGACTGTGAGTTCCCCAAGATCATCAAAACACACCAGGAGATGATCTAATCCATGCCCACAGAGCAGAAAACTCATCTCAATTCAAGTTGAAGGGAGGGGGGAGAAAAGGAAGGGTTAGGGGTTCCTACTATATGGGAACAACATAGGGGTGCATGGTACCCTGTTGGGGTGTGGGACACAGCTACAAAAGGGACTCTACCTAACAAACTCAAATATTGTGACATGGTTATTGGTACCCTCACATTAATCGAAATTTGAAAAACAAAAAAAACAAAACAAACAAACAAAAAATGCTCAAAGCTCAGCTCAACCCCAAATACTCAATAAATAATACTCTGCAGAAAGAATGAAATAACTTATCATGTGGCTCAATTCCTATGTTCTACATTTGCAAGCTGATAAAAGGTTTCACCTACCACTTTTGAAATAAGTCACAAAGAACTAGGAAAAGGCTAAGCTCCTGTCAACTATAATACCAAGAAGATATTTAATAATAAGATTTCAGAACAGAAAAGCATTTTAGAAACAAGAAATTTTCAATGTAAGTTATTAGCTTGTGAATGTTCAGCAAAGAATAAACAAAAATGCTGTTTAAAATAAGCCAACAGCTGCTCAGAAGGCTGAGTAGGAAGGATTACTTGAGCCCCAAAATTTGAGACCAGCCTCAGCAACACAGTAAATTCTCCATCAAGTTAAAAAAAAAAAAAAAAGTTGAAATTTAAAGTGATTACAAATAATCTATGTGCAAATAATACTAGAGATATTAAGGATATTTACCAAACATTTTTTAAAGGGGGAAGTATACAAATGAAAGAGCTCACGGGGTGATAAAAGTAGAAAGTTAGCTATAATAGTAGACCCAAGCTTCACAGCTCAGGAAGTGCAATCAATAGGTTAGCTGTAGGCATTTAGGGCCGCACAGTTCTTTGTAGAAAGGGACTATCCTGTACTCTGTAGGATAATTAGCAACCCTGACCTCTAATAAACAGTATGGTTCTCCAATCACCATGACAACCAGAAGAGCCCCAGGCATTGTTAATCTGTCCCTTAAAACACTCTTCCCCACCCTTTTCCCCTTGCTTTGCCCCACTGGCAACTACTGATCTAAAGGCAGAATCTGCAGATTAAAGAATGACAAAATGCTCAGAAAGGACTATTCTAAATTAAATCTATGCTAAACAAACCAAGAGATAATATATCACCTATGTGCGATTTTTTTTTGTCTATAGCAGTGTTGTGCAAAAGAAATATAAAATGAGGCATATATGTAATTCTGAGTTTTCTACTTTGTAAATATTCTACTTTCTGAATTTTCTACTAGCCACATTTAAGAGTAAGAGGAAACAAGTAAAATTCATTTCAATAATATATTTCATTTACCCTAATACAGCTAAATTATTATTTCAATATATAGTAAATATCAACAATTATTAATGATACAATATTTATTATTTTTTTCATACAGGCCTTTGAAATCTGCTATCTATTTTACACTTGCAGCATATTCAATTCAGACTAGCCACACTTCAAGGCTAGTGACTACCATACTAGATAGCATCGTCTACAGCAGGGGTTAGCAAACTATACACAGCCCACAGGCCAATCTGGTCTGCAGCCTAACTTTGCAAACTAATTTTCATTGGAACCCCATCAGTCCCACTTGTTTACATTATGTGTATGGTTGCTGCCAGGCTACAAAAGAGGAGCTGAGTAATTTTGATAAAGATTTTATGACTTGCAAAGCCTAAAATATTTACTATCTGGTCCTTCACAGAAAAAAAGTACCTGACAAAACAAATGTAGGACCCCACCTGAAAGAATGCCCTGTGAATGGAGGATGCACTTGGCCCATTCTAGAATGAAAATTATTGCTTTATTATACTGTTTCTTACTCCTAAAAATGACTTTAGTAATTTACATTTGTCAATTCTAATTATCAGTCATAAAAGCTCCTACCAGAAAGATAAGCTGGCCCAGGTCACCCATGGGACGAAGGTGCATGAAGTCGTATGTATCACACCGATAGGGGATGATCACTTGTGATCCCATACGTCCTGAAAGAGAATGGATTAAAATAAGGACTAACATCAACATCATAGGTGGTGGCTCACACCTATTATCCTAGCACTCTGGGAGGCCAAGATGGGTGAGACCAGCCTGAGCAAAAGCAAGACTCCATCTCTAAAAATAGCTGGGCACTGTGGCGGACACCTGTAGTCCAAGCTACTTGGGAAGCTGAGTCAAGGGAATCACTTGAGCCCAAGAGTTTGAGGTTGCTGTGAGCTATGATGCCAAGGCACTCTACCAAGACTCCGTCTCAAAAAACAAAACAAAACATCAACACGATATGGATACATATTTGATAAATATTTAAATTTTAGCACGAACTGATATTATATTTAACAAAAAGCATATTTTGCCAAGCCATCTTAATATGCTATATGGAAGCATGGGTATATTCTTAATGTCACAGCAGATAAAAATAACATAATACCAGGAAAGGAGAAATTCATAATACTTTTAAAATGAAGAGAAACGGAGCTCTTAGCTTTTCATCAGGCAATCCTCATCAATGGCAAGGGAGCATACTGAACTCAAGGAAGTTACTTACCAAGGTGGTTGACAACATATCGACCCAGGAATCCTGTTGCTCCAAACACAGTTGCCACAATGCCACTGACTGAGGAACGCCCACCTTTCCCATGAGGTATGAGGGCATAATGAAGATGGCGCCCGGGTGGACCATGAAACACGGATGTGGCTACTGCAGTAATGGCAGAACCTTAAACAAAACCCAGAAGACACAAAAAGTGGCAAATGTTAATATGATAGTAACTGTGAATGTAAATGTTTCTTCCCCTAGAAACCTGTAACATTATTTTGCAACCAGCACTTTAGTAAAGTACCAACTGCAACAATAAACACAAACTATTGCAACACAGAATCCATAGGATATAGGAAATACATAAAAATTAGAAAGTAAATTCCCTACCCTACAGAACATAACTTATCTAGGAAGTGAAATCTATTAAGAAAAACAGTAAGCAGTCATAAATTACGATAGTGTAAGCCTGTATGGTGAAAGAAACTGAGGATACAAAATAAGAAAGAAATAAGTTACATGATCATGAAGTATTCCTGGATAAAGTGTTTTGATAAAGGTGTTAAAAAAGAATAAACAAAAAGAATAGAGTCCCATGAGAAACATGTAACACACCTAACAATGCAGAGGTAGGAACAAATATTTCCAGTGTAGGGTAACAGCAAAAGACTTAATTGGAAGAGTCTGAAATTGATGACTAATAGAAAATAAAGTTGATGATATGGGTTGAAGGCAGAAGATTATTAATTCAGAACACTAAAAAAAAAAAAGAGTACAGTTCAGGGCGGTGCCTGTGGCTCAAAGGAGCAGGGCTCCAGCCCCATATACTGGAGGTGGCAGGTTCAAACCCAGCCCTGGTCAAAAACATTAAAACTGCAAAAAATTAAAAAAAAAAAAAAGAGCACAGTTCAGACTTAACAAAACCACTGAAAAACATCAAAAGTAATGACAAAAGGAGCAAGCTTGAGAAAATATTTTCTTTTAGAAAGGTTAACAGCAAGTGACTTCTCAAACCTCTCATCATTTCTTTTTCATAGACTCAGTCTCTTGGTACCAGAAAGAAACCCTTATGCATTGATGCTCATAAAATCTTCTCTATTGTATGTGTCCAAGAGACCATCTTGCCTTAGCCTGAAAACATACCTGCAGGATTGGGAAACTCACTACTTTGTGTAGTAGGCCACTATAATTTGGGCCATTCTAAAAGCTGAAAAGAAGGGAATCAGTTGCTTTAATCTTCCATTACCTGAATCAGTTGCTTCCCAGAAGTCCAAGTTCTTCCCAGTCCAAAAGTATAGAACTGGAGAAATAGCCTAGCTCACCAAATAGTGATTGCAATCATAGAGATTAAAAGCAAACATCAGAGGCTGGCGTGGTAGTGGTTCATGCCTGTAATCCTAGTCCTCTGGGAGGCTGAGGTGGGTGGATTGCCTGAGCTCACAAGTTCGAGACTAGTCTCAGCCAGAGGGAGACTTCATCTTTAAAAATAGCTGGCATTGTGGGGGGTGGGGGAGGCTGTGGTCCCAGCTACTTGGGAGGCTGAGGCAAAAGAATGGCTTGAGCCCAAGAGTTTGAGGCTGCTGTGAGCTGTAATGCCACAGCATTCTACTAAGGACAACAAAGTGAGACTCTGCCTCAAAAAAAAAAAAGACAAACGTCACAAACTAGACATGTAATATTATATAATAAAATAATAACATCATATTATTAGCTAAATTTACAGAGCTCTTACTGGGTACCTAGTGTTGTTCTAAGTACTTAGTAGGTATTATTAATGCCATCTTTGTCATCACTTTACAGATGAAGAAACTAAAGCTGAGAGAGGTTAGTGACTGCCCAAAGAGCAGCCCAGTGAGACAGGAGAAAAAAACAAAAGAAAAAGGTTTCCAGAAACCAAATATGAAAAGTGTTTTAAGGAAAAAATAGTTAACTCCATCAAATGCTGCCAAAAAATTATGCAGGAAGAAGACAGAGGATCACAGAATTTGGAAGCTATTGAATGCTGATGGCCTTACTAAGAGCAATTTTATTGAATTAGTATGGAGCAGGTAAGAGATTGTTAAAAGCACAAACTATGGAGTCAGTTAGAGAAAAGTAAATTAAAGGAAGAAGTTTATGAAAATACCTAGAACTGTGGTTAACAGAAAGCAGGTACTCAGGAAATAGCAGTTATTGTCATTCACAATCTACATTGTGTCACATCAATTTAATAGTTTAATAAGAGCCAGAGAATTTTTTCACAAAGAAGTCATGGCTATAAAACCAGCCACTATAAATGATGTGTACCACCTGCTTCCCAGTGGTATGTAGGGAATTGTATAAAAGACAGAAAATTAAAAAAGGTCCTATAAACACTATTATTTCTTGCCTCAAGTTGAACATCACAACTGCCTATGGTGCTTTCAGAAATTTAAGGTGCAAGGCGCTAATCTCAAAAATTCTGGTTCTATGGCTGTACGATGAGTCCCCACTTCTTTCTATTTTATAAAGCTCTAACAGTGATTCTCACATGAGCCAATATTGAAAGCAAAAGACATTCTGCAAAGACTAAAATACACAATGGAAAAATATGACTTTTAGGACATGTTTATGAAGGAGTAGAGGTGAAAGAAGGATAAAGTGTAACTGCATTCCTCACTTCTTTGTTTTACTCTCATTAAGGGGATAAACAAATGTGTGTTTTGATTTGAGGACTGAGAGTAGATCCAATCAGAATAGAAAGGAAAATGAACAGAGCTAACAAATTCTAAGACACCCTTCACTCTTCACTTTCCTTTCCATTAAGCTCCTCTCTTCTCCACAAACATCCCCTTCGCCCCCATAAGCCAGCACCTCGACCTAACACCCTCTACAACTGTAAAGATGCTTTTGGATAAAAAGTTGCTTTTATAAATATTACCTGATTTAATCTTCTCAGAGACTTTCTGACATTGTGGTGTTATCAACACCATTGTGTCATGAAGACTGTGAAGCAGAAACCGATTAAAGGTTTGCACAAGGTCATAAAGGCGATGAACGCAATATCTTCTCTCCTCTATCCTTTTTTTCCTCATCCCTCTCAGATTTCTCTCCCTGCCCCAAGCAAATAGTTTTCATAACCAAAAACCCTTATAACCATATCAGAACTCTTATTCATGGAATCCTTTACGTGCCCTCCACTTTCCGCTCCTTGCTTCCCACTGCTCATGTTCTAATGCCCCCTTACAAAGTGCACAATTTAATGTGCAAGCGGAGGAAGTGGAAAGGAAAAGAAAGGATAAACTGGAGAGAGGTAGCCCCCGCCCCGGAAAAACCAGGATGCCTAGGGAGTCAGCGGGACCGCTGCAGCACGACGCCATTCCCCAAACCCTAGCCATCCCAATCTCGGAATCTGTGGTAAGAGCCTTCGTTCCCGATGACACTTACGTGACATTGGCAGCCCTCGAACAACCCGAGAGTGAACGGCGGCCGCCATCTTCTCCCACAATCCCTCAGGCGCGGCTTGCGTCCGACTACGGCTACCAAGCTGGGCCAAAACTTGTCTCTCACGGCTGTTTGCGCAGGCGCCAACCCGGAAAAGAGTGACTGGGTCAGAGATCTGGGTGGAGTGTTGGTCAAGAAGGGATCTTGGAGCGAGAAAAAAAGCGCGAGGAAGAGGGGATGAGAGCCGAGCAGACGGGCTGGGAGGGAAAGTGAAGGAGTGGAGAAAGGCAGGCAATGGAAAGAATTTTAATGTCGGAATCTGGGATCTAGAATGGGCCACAAGGATAATCTCAGATTGCCGAGGGATCTGAAACCCGAGTTAATCAGTGATAGACAGTGACAGACACACAAAACAGCAGACCCCGAGGTAGAGGGGCTCCTCTTCTTATTCATTGTTCCCTGAAAATGTTGGTCAGAACAGCCCGGGTGAGGCCAGGGGAAAGAAGAGGTGTGGTCCCTGCGAGAGAAAACGGGTTTAAAAGAAGGGTGGGAGGGGACAAGAAGGGGAAAAGTGGGGAAGAGAAATGGAAATGAGTATGTACCCCCAAATAAATAAATGCACGTCGAGTCCGCCAGGCACGTTTTCTCCTCCACATCTTCGTGCTTGCTGTTGGCTTTTCCTGGAATGCCACTCAGATGTCAAGTCTCAGATCATAGGTGACGTCTTCAGAGACGACTGCTCTGGCCATCCTACCCAAGGTGATGAATATTCCACCTATCCTGCTTTTTGTTTTTACTTATGGAAGCACTTACGACCTGGTCTATGAGTCTAGGAGTTGTTAACCAGTTGTGCAGTTCATGAGTGGGCTTCAGGAAATCTGCGAACTTCCTGAAAGGTCATAGAAAAATGTGTGGCTGTATATGCCATCTGCACATTTTTCAAAGGAGAAACTGCAGACGGCTCCCTCTAGAGCAATGGTTTGTTGTTGTTATTAATTAATTTATTTATTTTAAATCTATAGACCCCTTTGAGAGTCTGAGTTGTTCTACAAAGAACCATTTGGAGCCTGTGAAACTTCCAGAAACCTTAGACTAAACACTTGAATTTTAAACCTGTAGAGCCTTTCAAGATCCTTGAATGAAAGACAGCAATCAGTGATCCTGTGAAACATACATTGGGCTTATCAGAAAACCACCTAGTTTTGGCTGTCTTTCTAGACCTAATAATCCTTTCAGTGCTTTATTTTTTCTGGAAGAAATATGTGTTGTGCTGAGAGATAAAAGGCCTGTAGTGAGTTGCTTAGGCTTATAAGATTGGCTGTTTCCACTCTATCCTTTCCCTACTGTTTACTGAAGTGTCACCTACCAAATTGAATTGGAAGAGGAAAGAAACCCTTGAATTTTATCAGAGAAGCTTAGTAATGCTACTCTGTCATATATCTTTGCCTCATCCTATGTTCACTTAGAATTTACAGTTTGCTAATACATGATTTTGGAGTTATTCTGATTCTGATACACTGACAAACCTCCACTATCATCAGCAACCTCCTAACCCCTGTCTAACACTTCCAGTTATATGATTTAACACCTCTAAGTGGAACGCTGCCTTAGGTTCTGGTTTCAAATTCTTGTGGTATAATTGAAAGAGCACTGAATTTAACATCCAGAATATTGGATCCCAGTCCCAGTTCCACGAGTTGTTGCGACCTAGGCAAGCTTCTACACCTAACAGGGAAAATAATACCTGCCTGGTCATCTCAACAGGTTATTGTGAGGATCAGATGCCATAATGGACATTGAGGATGCTTTGTCTACTGCAAAGTGCTTTATGCAGTTACATGCAGTGCCATTTAAATACCACTGAAGTATCAACAACATAAAATGTTGGAGCTGTAAGGGATCCTAACAGGTCAACAAGGCTAATATTTTCTTTTAAAAATAAAGAAACTAAGAACTAATATATAAAAGATAATTGATAGATAAATAACTTTGTTGAAGGAAGCCTGTAATAAACCAGTCACTTTTTCAATTCATTACAATTTTAATCTTTATCATGTGGCCTTTATTGGAAATTCTTTTTTCTTCCTAAAAACTAAATATTAGTCTTATATGTAATTATTGATTACAGAGAACCTAAGGTAACATTTCCCAAGAGAATGTACTAATAAATAAAGTCCTCCTCAAACCTGAAAGGCATCACCAACCAAATGCTTCTTGGTCTGATTTATCCCAGTAAAGTTCCTCAAGTTAGACATTATAAACGTTGTGTTAGTGCTACTGTATCTCTGACCATCTAAGATGAGTAATAACACAGAGATGATCAGTTTAGGCAAAATATCCCAAAAGTCATTTTTTCTACAAAAGGTAGGATGCTTCTAAATAAGAAGAGTCAAGACTAGATCCCACAAAATGGATAGAATTCATAGATTTTGCATTAAAAAATAGTAAGCTGTCAATTCTTTTATTTCTTACTCTTCTCTGTAGCCATCTGGATTTCTTAATGCATTAATACTTACTCTGCTGTTTTAAGTGGAATCCATTGTCAAAAATCTCCCCTAATATATTCCCCCACCTAAATTAAACACTCAGAAGAGAGAAATAATCAGGAAAAAGCAAGCCTGAAACTTCAGAGCCTTGGAGTATATCTTCCCCCCTCCTGTTGCTATAGAGATAGTGATATCACCAGCTGTGATTCTGAGGTCACTCTCCAGTCCCACAAGGGGGAGGTGCATGGAGGGCTGGTGGAGGAAACAAGATCTTGAGCGGAGTAAGAACATCCCAGCATCTTCATTGACTTTAAAAGTATATTCTGGAGTCTTCTGTGGTTCACTCTTCCAGTGCTACAGAGGTAGGAAATCCCACTAGACTGATAAAACAGCCCATTTTCTCATCTTCTGTGGTTACAAGGGAGAATTCGGCGACCAATGATGGGCAACCTTTTGTATTCAACCCAGTCTTGTTCTTCTGCCCAGCCAATTTTAATTTTACCTCCAAGTCCTCTGGAAATAAATGAGACTGACTTTTAGCAGCATTTTAGCCCAACCTACCATCTTTGCTGCTAAAGTTTTCTTTGTGTTACAGATTTGACCAGATTTGGCCATCTTTTTCGGGATTTGAGAAGTCTTACTTCCTGCTTCCCAATTTGATACAGTAGAAGCTTGACTACCTGCTGTTGCTGTTTATTGTGTGGCTATTGCAAAAGTTCTTTTCTTTCTAGTGCTCTAAGAACAAGATAGGACTGGAGTAGGTCTGAGTCCAATTCTCATCCATTTTCATCCTCTCACTATTATTTCTGAAGGCTTTGTTAGACAACAGAGAACTGGGGAAGGATAGGACATTGATATATATGGCAGGATGTGTAGAGAACGTATCTGTACTGAGTCAAGAGGATAAAGCTATTAGTAAGGGAAAGTGGAAATAAAGGAAATTCCAAGAAAGCTTAACAGTGAATGGTGCTATTGAGAGAAACATATAGACACACACATATACATATACACTTCCCATCTTTTTTAAAAAAATAAAATCAGTTGAAAGTGTGATTTCATCTTGGTATGCTTCGTAATAGCTAGTGCTCAATGATAAATAAACGTAATTTATTGAGTTTTTACAATGTACCAGAGAGAGGGAGATAGATAATAAATATATTAAATCGATTCTTTCTCTTTAAAACTGGCAATAAAACCTAAATAAATGAATCCCAAAATTTGGTCAGGTAGACAGCAACACTGCAAGAGCTTTATTTATGCTTCCTGCAATTTGAGTTTTTCCATGAGTTTAGGAGTAAACTTTAGGAGTTGCCTTGAGTAAATAGGAGCCTCTTGTTTCAGATGGATCCAGGAGAAAAATATCCTGACATGGAGTTATGCTTTAGGACACAGCAACCATAAAATCAAGCCCCTAGATAACATACTCTCTCTCTGGCTGGCATTCAGATTTGCACTCCTTCTCAACATGGGATAATTATCACGTTAGCCTTCTTGAGGACCATTTTAGTCCAGTTCCCTTATCAGCTACAGGATCTCTCTATTGGCAATAGGAAAATTTCACAATTTTCAGGATGCTAAACTGCAGGGCTGGGATATCTAAAGGAAGATATCATTGATTCTAATATTTCCTTCCTGGGCCTCAGTTTCCTATTCTGTAAGATGAAGGTGTTAGAATAAGTTGTTTCTAAAGTCCATTTATCTTTACATTTTATATGTAGTCAGCTTTCTTTCATTACCAAAATTAATAGATAACACAAAACATCATTTTCTCTTTTTTTGCACCCTAACTCCTGGATATTATTCACCCACTTTTGAACTTATAGTAAATAAATTCGTGGATCAGTTCATTGGCTTCAAAAAAGTCTTTAGACATTCCTTCCTTTCTTTACCATTTCGTTATGGGCAGTGTAGACGCTGACTTAATAGTCTGAATAGCATTATCATTTAAAAAACCATTTAAATACCTCTTTGTGCTATGCTATCATTCAGGACAATTTAGGACATTTTAAAAGTCTAAGACCAGCTTCATGGATGCAGATAAACACACAGAGGACCTAGAAAATAGAGTAAAAACATTAGAATAAATGTAAGCGAAGTATTTGGTGGATATACTTGACTACTAAGTGCACTTTCTGTTTGTGAAAAGAAAACAAAAGCATGTTTGAGATGTTGATTTACTTTTATTATTGGTATAGGTCCTGAGAAAGTCACTGGATAAGTTTTTGGAGTGAACTTATCTCCCCAAAAAGTAAAGCTTCAAGAAGGCCTGAATATATGGCTTACCACCAAAGCATATTTGAAAAAGCTATTTCTTTTTTGTTCTCAGATTCTCCAGTTTGAGAAAAAAGGAAAAGATATAAACTCTCTGGAATTAGAAGTGGGCAAAATTCTCTCAGCAGAGAATCATTGAGCACTAGCTATTATGAAGCATACCAAGATGAATAAGAAAATGCCTCTGTCCTCAAGAATTCATCTAATAAAGAAGATTAAATATATATAAGCAATTAAAATACTAGATAGGTTATAAGGGTTGTACAAAATACAGTGGAAACTTGGGTGAGGGAGAAATCACATTTAGTTCAGAACTTAGACAATCTTTCATAGGTGGGGTAACTTTTGACCTGATATGAAGTAAGGGTGGGATTTAGAGAAGCATTATTGAAGGGCTGGATAAAAATTCAAGATGAGAGTACAATGCTGTAATGTCTTCTATTGAAATATCAAATAAGGAAGTGGGCGTTGTGGTGGGGGTTATTATATCAATATAATGAAAGACATTAACTATGAACTCCCTATATAACATGAGGATGTATGTTTCTCTCAAATACTCTTAAGATGCTTACAAAGTGTTTTAAGTTCCATGAATTCAGGGAATTCTCCATTCCAGCTATTTATCTTTCAAATTCCTATTCAAACAAGATTGAGATTAGACTTAAAAATTTTCAGTGTCATCATTATTCAATAAACCCACATACATATCATTTGAAAGTGGAGAATAACAGTAGTCATTTAAGAAATTGTTGGACCCTCTTGTGTCATCTGGCAAGCATCAGAATGCACCAAGAGTAAGCTGTGGACTCCCTCTGTGAAATTTGGATGTCATTTTGTGCTCATCACTTGTGTGTGCCTGTGGGGGGCGGGGGGACCCAAATAACTCAAAAATCATCATTTGGTAATAAGAGCAATAAGGCTTATTTGAAAATTAGTCATTTCCATTTGTGTCTTTCTGTTGCAGATTCCTTATATTACATGGCAGGAGTGGTGGTTCAACTTAGGGATAGTGAAGACAACAACAACAAATTAATCAAGAACTTTCCTCATATCTCAGAACCTATCCTCAATAAGAGTAAGTGATCATATAATCTCCTTACTTTTTGTACTTAATTTCAATCTTTCTAATTGTGGTATAAAGCTTAACTAGGGCAACAGAAGCTACATATTTTGTCTATTAGAAGCAACTTATTAGGATGAAATATAAACTGGAGACAC
The DNA here is from genome assembly GCA_963574575.1 of Galagoides demidoff. Classification (NCBI taxonomy): domain Eukaryota; kingdom Metazoa; phylum Chordata; class Mammalia; order Primates; family Galagidae; genus Galagoides; species Galagoides demidoff. The sequence continues at coordinate 3,691 of CAUYQV010192743.1, read as the reverse complement.
ATTTCTAGCTTTCGCTTGCACTTTCATCAATCTAACAGGCGTCCTCAAACTATGGCCCGTGGGCCACATGCAGCCCACCTAGGACATTTATCCAGCCCACCAGGTGTTTTTGCCGCTGCTGCCTGTCCTGCTTAGGAGCCGACTTGTCCCGGGGCCCGCAGTCTGGCCCTCCAGTGGTCTGAGGGACAGTGAACTGTCCCCTTGTTTAAAAAGTTTGAGGACCCCTGATTTAGGACAACCTCTTCTAAGTCTTCCAAGTCTCTAACCGAGTTACTGTACCATTTGTTTTATTCTTCAAGAATATTTATATGTAATAGTGAGCTGCTGAGGACAATACAGGGTTTCACCTCATATATATTAACACCTTCTTCATTCAAGAAACAAAACATTAAAATATCAAAGGAGGTTAGGAAATCTGTCTCAAAGAAAAATTCTAAAGAAAAGGTTAAATAATGATCTTTCTAGAACTGGCCAGTCTTTCTCGGAGAGAGCTTTCTGCAGATAAGATTTGGCACACAAATTTTCAATTTAGCAAATGTACATTAAGAACTAGGGTATTCACCTAACCAGGGAATTTTTTTTTTTTTGATACAGAGTCTCACCTTGTCACCCTCCATAAAGTGCTATGGCATCACAGCTCACAGCAATCTCAAACTCTTGGGCTTAAGCGATTACAGGTGCCCACCACAATGCCCAGCTATTTTTGTTGTTGTTTTGTTGTAGTTGTCATTGTCATTTAGCAGGCCCTGGCCAGGTTTGAACCCACCAGCCCCAGTGTGTGTGGCTGGTGCTGTAACCACTGAGCTATGGGCGCCAAACCCCAACTAGGGAATATTTAAGCAATTTAGTGCCAAAGTTTTTCCAAACCAAAGTCATTGAAATAAGATTTTTAAGGGAGTAGTAGCTCAAATTCAGTTTCTTTACACAGTTCTCTGGTTAATTCTAAGGCCTAATTAGGGTGGAGAACCCATCGTTGATCCAAAGAATTTATCTGGAAGAGTGATAAACTATCTCCTGGCTCTGTAATCTGAGTCACTGTTTGGGGTGTGAAAATGGGTGCCAATCCTGTGGGAGCAAAAAACAAGTATCCTTAAAAGATTTTATATTTTCTTTTTAATAATTGTCCATAATAGTCTGCATAACAAAAATACCATATTCACTTACATATGTTTAAGTCGTGGTTAATCTCTCTTTGAGTCTTTGATTTGTGCTGGTTTTATTTTGAGAGAGGACATTTACTCCCCACCACATCCCCAAAGTCCTTTAAAACAAATATTTCCAATTAACCTGATGTTTATCCCCTAATCATGCTCCACTTATTTCAATTCTTTACAAAACTAATTTTACTATTTAAAAAATTAGGATGGGCTGTTCAGCTTTATTCTAGCAAAATTTTAAATAAATATTTTGGTGGAATCAAAATATAGAGATTTATGTCTATGTCATAAAGATGTTTAAGACATCAGGGAGGAGCAATGGGTCCTCTTATTCTACTTTCACAGTTTTCTATTATCAGTGGGTAATTCTAAATTATCATGATTGTTGGCCATGGTCTTGAAGATTACCAAGGAAGATGCAATGTTGTAGAAAGTGGACAAGATTAAAGCCAAAGGAGTAGATATACGGAGAAGATACTGTGGTACTCATTTATGAGATGAGACCATGAAAGCAGTAGGTATAAGCAATTCATTTAAGAAAAATGGCTGCAAATGGAAGAAGAGAGAAGTAGCTAGAGGGATGTTTGGGGTGGAAGAAGACAACTGAAATGGAAGACCAGGCCAATGGTGATGCCATTTCTGAAATTAGGGGACAGCAAAGTGACAGGAGGGCTATGGAAGGATTTACACCAGCAAGGATGTCATTGCATCTATGGACAAAGGACCACAGATAGTGCACGTGACATTTCTATTCTTGTGCAAGAAATCTGGCCGAGTAGATTCTGCAGACAGTAATTGGAGAAGGGATTGGTCTTAAGAAAGTACTGCTAGACTGAACTGCAAGTATGAATGTAAGTTAGTGCCCTAGAAATTAATTAAAAATAAAACGTCTGTTACTTTCAAAATAAATTGGTGGAGCAAGAAGAAACAAGGGATAAGTGAATTAATTCCATTTTGATCACATTGAGTTTTGAGTATCCGCTGAAAATCCAAGCAGGGGAGGGTTGTCAAGCAAGGGCACAAAGAGCAGGCCATGGCTGCTCAGGTTGCTTCATTCAACAAAGAAGCACCTCTAGAATACACAAGCCACTAGCCTCGTTACTAGACCCAGAAATACGGGAAGCTTGTATTTTAAAAATTAATGTGTAACACATATTTTGGCAGTTCATATTATATCTTGATACATGTACACAAGGTGATCAAATCAGGGTAACTGGGATATCCATCACTTCAAACATTTATCTTTTCTTTGTGTTGGAAACATTACAATCCTTCTCTTCTACGTATTTTGAAATGTGTAATAAATTGCTATTAACTAACATTGCCTACCATACTATATCAAATACTAGAACTTATCCTTTCTCTCTAACTGTATTTTAGTACACACTGACCACTCCTGCCCTCACCCCCACCAATGAGTTTAAGAACACTTTCTGCAGTTGAATGCTGAGGATGAAGCTATCTAGAGTTGAGTGGGTCTAAAGTAGCTCTTCAGGCAGGTCTTTGCTGAAAACATTGCTCCTATTTCCTGTACTTCAGCCATCCACTTTATTTCTCCTTATTTTCTTATCATCTGCCCTTTTAATGACTTTATTTCTTTTTTTTTTTTTAGTCTAAATAGTTTTCTTTAATAGTGAGACCACGGGCCATTGTTATACATTTTCTTTTTCTTTTTTCTTATTAAGTCATATATACATAGATCATGAATATATTTATGCCCCTGTGGGATTCAATGTGTGGATTATTTGTATAAATTAGAGTGCTTACATCCTACTAATTAATGTATCTTCCACCTCATTTACTTAATCACAGTGTTAAGACATTTGTATTCAATACTTGATAGGTTTGACTTGTACCCTTGCAGTATGCTCCATAGGTGTGGTCCCACCATTAACCCTCCATCTACCAAACCACACCATTCCCTTTCCATCCCCCACCCCTTCCCTCCTTCATCCTGGGCTATAGTTGTGATTCATCTCTCATATGAAAGTGTGAGTGATTATAAATTGGTTTTATATTAGTACTGAGTACATTGGATAGTTTTTTTTCCATTCCTGAGATACTTTTCTAAGAAGAATATTTTCCAGCTCCATCCATATAAACATAAAAGAGGTAATGTCTCCATCTTTTTTAATGCTGCATAGTATTCTATGGTATGCATATATCATAATTTATTAATCCATTCATGGGTTGATGGGCATTTGGGCTTCTTCCAAGACTTGGAAGTTATGAATTGAGCTGCAGTGAACAATCTGGTGCAAATATCTTTGTTGCCGAGTGATTTTTGGTCTTTTGGATATACACCTAGTAGAGGAATTGCAGGATCAAACAGCAGGTCTACATTTAGATACCTGAATGTTCTCCAAACTTCTTTCCAAAAGGAACGTACTAGCTTGCATTCCCACCAGCAGTGCAGAAGTGTTCCCTTTTCTCCACATCCACACCAACATCTGTAGTTTTGGGATTTTGTGATATGGGCTATTCTTATGGAGTTAGATGGTATCTCAAAGTGGTTTTGGTCTGCATTTCTCTGA
>CAUYQV010192742.1:0-31115 GCA_963574575.1 Galagoides demidoff | reverse complement strand
TTAAACATATACAACTATACATCTAAGCCTGTTATTACCTTATTATTATTGGCTGATGACCCATCAAAGGTCTAAGAAGAATTTTTTTTTTTTTTTGAGACAGAGCCTCAAGCTGTCCCCCTGGGTAGAGTGCTGTGGCATCACAGCTCACAGCAGCCTCCAACTCCTGGGCTCAAGTGAGTCTCCTGCCTCAGCCTCCCAAGTAGCTGGGACCACAGGCATCCACCACAATGCCTGGCTATTTTTTGGTTGCTGCCGTCATTGTTGTTTGGCAAGCCGGGCTGAATTTTAACCCGCTACCTTAGGTGTATGTGGCTGGCGCCTTAGCCACTTGAGCCACAGGCACCGAGCCAAGAAGAATATTTTTAATTTTCTGTCAACTTAGCAAAATTAATTTCACACATATTCTTGTACCTTTAATATTTTTTTCAGTTTTTACAAGTGAATCACAAATGTATTATTTTACAAATTAGTTTAACCAGTAAGTTAGAGTCAGCTGTATGAACAAAAGAAATATCTCTTACATAGTAAAGTATTACTTTCATATTTATTTTTCAGGGTATTTACACTTACAGATAAAATCTGTATTAAACTGCTAAGAAGCTAAGTAGATTATGATTATCAAAACTGACTATGTAAACCTGACTAGATAGGCACACACGCAAGGAGAAGAGGCTTGTAATATAAACCTAAAGCCCAGAATGTACCTTCCTTTCAGGCTTAGAAATTAAACAGTATTAATAGCAAATCTTTATATTTAGATGATGAGCTAAAAAATGTCAGATGATACAGCTGAGGACCTAAACTGATTAAGAAAAAAATGAAGGAAATAGTTATTAAAAATTAAAACCAGTTTCTTCTAATATAACTGGAGATCGAACAATGTCTTAAGTTACCAGAAACGTTACTTGTGCTGTTTTTCTAATTCTGCTCCAACATGATCTATTTTTATAATGGCAACAAATCAGATAAAAACCCACTGAGATTTAAAAGTAATAATTCTCAATAATTTGGTTTAGATAAAATCTCAGAACTTTAGACTTCACTGGAAGGAAACTTAAAAATTATTTAGTTTAACTGTCATTTTATAGATGAGGAAAATGAGGTCTGGAAAAGTTAAGTTGTGGGAGATTATACAGCTTTATTAGTAGCAAATTCTAAACTAGAATCTCCGTTAATGATTTTTACACCTTCAATTAATGTTAATTAAGATTTAAAAGATGAAAAGAAACTCACCTCTATCCAGTTTGTAAGCCAGTAACACTCTGGATCTGTATTTTCCACTGTGAAAAGAACATTTCCTCTGGGAATGACAGAGCCCTCAGGAACAGCTTTTATTTCTATTGGAAGATGTCCATCATATTTCTGGTAGAAGAAAATAACAAAAAAAAAAAAAAAAGAAAACAACAAATTTATTCATATAACAGATGATACTTAATTACCTGTTCTACTAAGTATCTTCACATTTTACAGAAGCTAAATTTACTGTCATAGCAGGAAACTACACTTATGAAGGTTATATTGTTGGTTACTCTAGTCAGAATATCCTTATCCTCCTAAAATAAAATTGGTTAAAATTATTAACAACTGAGACACTGATAAAAATTTTTAAATTTAATGTTGCTAAGTGCATCTGCTAAGAGCATTTATCACTAGAAGAGGTAGATAATTCTAAACTGAATAAAACAAAAAAGTTGTTTTTTCCCGGCTCTTTCAGAAAAAAGGGATGAGCTTATTCAATATACATATGTTCAAAAGAATACTATTTTTATTCTAAATTGTTCATTTTCATAAAAGAATGGCTAAAGACTAAAAGATAAAATAAGGAATTTCTATTAAAGAACACAAGAAAACAAAGAGAGGAGAGATGGGGAAATCTCTGCAGAAGGACCTTCCCTAGAGCCTTCCTCCGTAGTAGACCCAAAACCACCATACAGGCGAGGTGCAGAACCCTGGCAATCAACACCCAAGTCTGACTTAACTGATTTGTTACTACTGCAAAATTTCTTCCAAAATTAGGATGAGGGTTATTTGCTACAAGGTATGTTACTAGATATGTAATTGTACCTCCTTCTACCATCACCTGAAAGCTAAAAAAGCTGTGGCTTTTTGCTAGGAAGGTAAGTTGTTTCAGAAATCCTAATAGTTTAATTATGTGATTTGGGACACAATAATTAAATAAAAGAAAAAATTAATGAGAGGCCCTGGAGGAATCATGATATAGCAAAAAGAACACTGCCAAACTCTGGTTTGGACTCAAAAGTAGCTGAGGAACCTCGGACAAGTTTCTTAACATTTCTAGGTCTCAGCTTTTATGTCTGTTAAATGGAGTTAGATAAGATTATCTGTAGGGAACCTATAATCATCTAAGATTTTGTGATCATAATCAAATAGCATACCACACTGGCCACTGGGAATTACAGTAATAAACATAGTACCAAATTCACTACTGTATTTATCCTCACAACAAACTTCGTAAAAGAGAAATGGGGCAAGTACAGGAGTTAGCACACAAATTTTACTGACCTTACATAAAATATGGGAAGAGAGTAGCACCAAGTGCTTACCTTTTTCCAAAATTGAAAATTACCAAATAGTAAAACTCAGTATTATACTATAGGCACAAAATATTTCTACTTATCTTGTGTCTGATAGCCCATACAATGTAAAAGACTTTCATTTGTGAGATTTAAATGAACCCTTAACATTATGAGCTGCCAAGAGATTCCATTCCCATCATCTTTTTTTTTTTTAAGAGACAGAGTCTCATTTTGTCTTTCTTGGTAGAGTGCCACGGCATCAGAGCTCACAGCAATCTCCAGCTCTTGGGCTTAGGCAACTCTCTCGCCTCAGCCTCCCGAGTAGCTGGGACTACAGGCGCCGCCACAACACCTGGCTATTTTTTGTTGCAGTTTGGCCTGGGCTGGGTTCAAAGCCATCACCCTCATTATGTGGGGCCTCCCCCATCATCATTGTAATAAAAAAAAAAAAAGTAGAGGTCATTCAACTCTGTAATTCAATTAACATGTCTTTGAGTACCTAGAAGTTTAAGCAATGGATTAAAACATAATGGGTATGCATATTGTAATACCATAAAGAATAAAAGAATGAAAATCAACTTCATGAATCTACACCAAACTGTACTAATTAATCAGTGAGAGAAATTTCTCAGAATCACTGGAAGAGGCACTCTGCCTCTATTTTCGCAAGGAAGATCTTTTTGAAATTATCCAATAACCATCCCTTTCTTAATTACAGTGTATTTTCAGGAATGGATTAAACTATATTTCTGAAAAATGCTAGTTATTTAAATTATAATTGATTTAAGTCAGTGTTTTTCAACATTTTTTATCTCACAGCACATTTGAACCTATAAGTTAAACTTCCATGGCACACTTAAATTGCTCAAAAAAATAAAAAAAGTTAAAAAAAGAAATATATTCACTGTGCTTTAAATTTCTTTCAAAAATAATTTAATAAGTGATCTCAAAAATAAAATTTTCATGACATGTCTAAGATTCTCTCATGGCACCCCACTGTGCAGCAGCACACTGGCTGTAAATAACAGATTTAAGTACTTAGACTTCTGTAGATTCTATATGCTAATGATTCATCACTGGTGTATGTGTGTGTGTGTGAAAATCAAGTTACTCTTAACTTTTCAAAAGAATGTCTAAACCATGGCTGGGTGCCCATAGCTCAATGGTTAGAGCATTGGCCCCATGCACCAGGGGTGATACGTTTGAAACCATCCCGGCCCTGCTAAACAACAACAACAAAAAAGAATATCTAAAACAGACATTATATTCAGAGTACAACAAAAAAGAATTGTAATCACAATATAATCTTCTATTCAATTCCTTTGCAAGAAATTCTGAATTAAAAGCAACTGGCTTAGTGTCTGTGGCTCAAACAGCTAAGGCGCCAGCCACATACACCTGAGGTGGCGGGTTTGAAGCCAGCCCGGGCCCGTCAAACAATGATGGCTGCAACCAAAAAATAGCCAGGCATTGTGGCGGGCGCCTGTAGGCCCAGCTACTTGGAAGGCGGAGGCAGGAGACTAGCTTGAGCCCAGGAGTTGGAGGTTGCTGTGAGCTGTGATGCCACAGCACTCTACCGAGGGGGACAGTTTGAGGCTCTGTCTCAAATAAATAAATAAATAAATAAAAACAAAACCAAGATAGATCAAACATGAAACTTTTTCTACCTCAAGAATGTAGTTCCATCCCTTTTCATTAAAGACATCATCTTGAAAATGTTCTTTGTAGACCTCTTTGGCTTCCTGGATTTTCTCTTTGGTCACTACTTTACCTAAAAGAATATATATGTTGTTATTTACAGCTGTAGAGGCATTCTGTCAGTTGCTGAATTGTCACAGAATTAGTATCTTTAGTTATTTCACACATTCTATGGATTAAAAAACGAACTAAGAGGTTAAATGACCCACTAGCATCAATAACAGAGTCAGAAAAAGAATTTGTATTTCTAATCACTCACTTTAAGCATAAAACATTTATTTTAAAACCAGATGTGTAAATAAAAAAATTACTTATATAGTAGTTTTTTGAAAATCACAGTAAATTAACTTCTAAAACGTGTCTTTTCTATCTCTATTAATTTAGATACTCTCCAAATTTGAGTCAAAAGCTTCTTACACAACCAGGTGAAACTTCTCCCTTTATTCACAGAGAATTAGATATCTTCAGGGCTGGTAAGCCAGTAATTTTCACAATTTCTAAATTCTTGCCACCAAAACACAGGATAATGAGGACTAAATGAGTTAAGAAGTATGAACCATTTACAAATAATGATGATTTAGAGCAGGCAATAAATACCTTTTAGCTACAATTGATAATAATATTTTACAAAGTTTTTAAGCTACAGAACTAATTAAAGTTCACTATCAGTTTTTGGTAACTTTACAGAAAATATCTTGGGGGTTGAGTGCGGTGGCTCACTTGAGCTCAGGAGTTCAAGACCAGCCTGAGCAAAAAGCGAGACCCCCAACTTTACTAAAAACAGAAAAACTAGTGAATTATTGTGGCAAGTGCCACAATAGGAGGAAAGGGAATTGCCTGAGTTGAAGAGTTTGAGGCTGTCGTGAGCTAGGATCCCAAATGGTACTCTACTCAGGGCACAGAGTAAAACTGTCTCAAAAAATCAACCGAAGAAATATCTTGGGTATTCTTGCCACACCTAAGTATTTTTCATACCTAGCTAGGTTTTCTTTTCAATGGTATAACACTATCTGAACTGTCTGATCTTAAAATAGCCAAGATTATTAGTAAAAGGTAGCCACTTGCATAAAATTCAACTTAATCTTTATCCACTTGTAAGATTATTTTTATTTCAAAAGATCAGAGGGCTCGGCGCCTGTGGCTCAAGTGGCTAAGGCACCAGCCACCTACACCTAAGGTGGCAGGTTCGAATCCCCAGCCCGGGCCTGCCAAACAACAATGATGGCTGCAACCAAAAAATGGCTGGGCGTTGTGGCGGGCGCCTGTGGTCCTAGCTACTTGGGAGGCGGAGGCAGGAGACTCGCTTGAGCCCAGGACTTGGAGGTTGCTATGAGCTGTGATGCCATGGCACTCTACCCAGGGGATAGCTTGAGGCTCCGTCTCAAAAAAAAAAAAAAAAAAAAACAAATAAAATTTTCTAGAAAAGTAGGGAAACATCTGGAAATAGAGTGGGGTGTCATATAGTGTCCACTGACATAATTAAGGAGAATGCTTTAGAAAATGTCTTGCCTTGTTTGATAGGAGATTTTAATGGAATTTTCACTGTATACTTTTTTATATAGAGAATGTACTTATTAATATCGGGAGAAAGTAAAGTACAGAAAGGGGAGAGGAAACAATTGAAACCAGGAAGTTGTATTCTACATATACAGTCATGCCTTGTCACTGAATTGATAAGGGGGGAAATACAGTTTTTTCACTGACGCCTTCCACTCTAATACCGGTATAGTTCTGAGTTATCCTAGAGCTGTGAAATGAACTGTCAGGTGATTCCAAATGGCAGGTCATTCAAGACTTTAGAATGTATTTAATTGGGCTGGGCGCCCGTAGCACGGTGGTTATGGCGCCAGCCACATACACCAAGGTTGGCAGGTTTGAACCCAGCCCAGGCCAGCTAAACAACACCAACTGCAACAAAAAATACCTGGGTGTTGTGGTGGGTGCCTATAGTCCCAGCTACTTGGGAGACTGAGGCAAAAGAATCGCTTAAACTCAAAGGTTGGAGGTTGCTGTGAGCTGTGATGCTATAGCACTCTACCTAGGGCAACATGGTGAGACTCTGTCTCACAAAAGAAAAAATCTATTACAATTGAACGTAAATATGGGTAAATTCTGATTTGATGGCCTAAAAATTAGGACATTCCCAATTCAAATAAAAATGTTGCCCCTAACCTGAGGGGTCGTATCTGCCTAAACAGCCTATAGTTTTGTATTCTCCCCAGGATTTTCTCTTGTGACTTTCAGACTTATAAAAGTAGGGAAAAACTTATGATGTTTATAATGGAGACTCACAAACTCTTTTTACGATTCTTATCTTTTTATACACTGACATGTGCTTTCCTAATGCGTCACGCTATTTCTTCTTTATATTCTTGGAAATTTTCTCCTTGGTAATACCATTCCCATGTTTTCTCCTCTCTGGACAGTTTGTATCTGTCCCTCAGTGCTCGGTTTGTGTTGCTGTCTCAGGGACGCTTTCTGTATCACTGTTACGATCCACGCATAGACTGTTCTATCACTTAGGGGATTTTTGTCATGCCCAGGGCCATGGGCACATTGTAGGTCCCCATAGTTGGAGATTCACAAAGAACTAGAAAACAAAATGAAATGAGGTTTTGCCTTTGAGGTAAACAAAGCAGGGCTCTTAGGAGCAATTATTATGAAAGAAACGTATGAGTGAGAATGAACTTAAATGAATAAACAGACTTGCCTATCTGTGGCTGCCCTGTCTTTGTAAAAAATGGAGACATTCCTAATAAATTATAGTTCTACACGAATCCTGAGTTTTCCCTTAGGACTATTCCAACATCCTCGTATATCTCCACATGAAGAAACCACATGAATGGGGGCAGATAACAGTAGTTCTCAGCAACAGGAGTGGCAAAATGGCAGGGTTGCTCAGGATGTTAATAAGTAGTGTTCTGGTTTAGGCTCTTAGCCCTTCAAAACTGCTGCTGTAACTGGTGCAAGGAAGGTTCTTTTCCTTCAACCTGGTAGCCTCGTTTCTTTCTTCTATGTAGAAGTTAGCGGCTAAATAGTTCCTGAAGCACATAAATTACTTTCCTCTTGAATATAATATTTTATTAAGTTGGGATCTCAGCCAAGCATTCTTTCACTGTGCGAGAAATACGAAATCTATGGACATGAAGAAACATGTCAGATTATGAAGGACAGAAATCTTGAAATTCATCCCATTTTTACTGATTCTTTTTGATACAGCCCTTTACACTAGTAACTACTAATGAAATAGAATCAAAATGTTCTGTTCTGATTATTAACAAGGAAAATCAGAATTGCAGAGAATGTGTGTCTTCTTAATTAGAATGATTTAATGTCACTGAAAAATGAACTTCATGGGATTATAAGTGAAGGTGAATAGAGTGTCTCAAAAAATTGTGCTTTTTACTCTATGTCCCCCAAGACTCTGTTAATTCTTGATTCTACTGTCTACTGTATTACTTCATATCTCAGCTTTGTATTATTTAAAAACTATAAAGTAGGCTCGGCGCCTGTGGCTCAATCGGCTAAGGCGCCAGCCACATACACCTAAGGTGGCGGGTTTGAATCCCCAGCCCGGGTCCGCCAAACAACAATGATCGCTGCAGCCAAAAAATGGCTGGGTGTTGTGGTCCCAGCTACTTGGGAGGTGGAGGCAGGAGACTCGCTTGAGCCCAGGAGTTGGAGGTTGCTATGAGCTGTGATGCCACAGCACTCTACCCAGTGGGATAGCTTGAGGCTGTGTCTCAAAAAAAAAAAAAGCAACTATAAAGTGCATCTATCTTCAAATGGTAGATAATGATATTAATGCTTAAATATTCTTCTGGAATGATTAATACTAACTACAAAACCCTTTTGCATCTGTTTATTCCTGTACTTTAAAGAAAACCCTTTTAAGCTGAATTGAGTTTTTCCCTACTAAATTGAATGGCATTTATGTAAGACCATTTTTTTGTAAATCCTTATTGCACTGTCGAGATACAGAAGAGAAGTCTTCAATTCTACCTACCAAAAAACCCCAATACCTACGTATGCATATTTATATTTGGGAAGGCTTAGGCCAAAGGCCTAGCATAATGCTTTATATCTTATGTAACTCAAGAGCCATATAAAATTTGAAACATTTATACGACCTCTAGTCACAATGATTATTTAGTACCTATGCTATATGCTCTGTCCTGTGTGATGGAGATAAATAACTCATAAGTCTCTAACTTTAATATAGCAGAAAAGACAAGTGTGTATAAAGTTACCTATGAATAGTCGTCAGGATATATATTTTTAAGACACATATAAAAAGATTGAATTATAGGGCCTGAGAAACACTAGCAATGCATTATAGAGAAAGTTATTTTTATTAAGGGCTTGAAATATGAGTCAAAATAATCAAAACAGGGAAATAAAAAGTAGTCAAGTGTCGGTAAATGTTAGAAAAATGATTTATTATCAAAATAAATGTTCCAACCAAATGATAAAAAATAAAAATCAAAAAATTTGACCAAAGGAGATTTTTATTAAAACAGATATAAGACAAACATGGGCAGCGCCTGTGGCTCAGTTGGTAGGGTGCTGGCCCCATATACTGAGGGTGGCGGGTTCAAACCCAGCCCTGGCCAAACTGCATCAACAACAACAAAATAGCTGGGCGTTGTGGTGGGTGCCTATAGTCCCAGCTACTCAGGAGGCTGAGGCAAGAGAATTACCTAAGCCCAAGAGCTGGAGGTTGCTGTGAGCTGTGAAGCCATGGCACTCTTCTAAGGGCAATAAAGTATAAAGTGAGACTCTGTTTCTACAAAAAAAAAAAAAAAGATATAAACATAAAATTACAATTCCTGACAAAAAGCACCCATAATGAATTAATATTTAAAAATCAATAAGAAAAATATTAACTTCTCTCCATTGGCAAAAAGAGGGTAGGTTATTCATAGGGGTGAATACAACATTGTTTAACAGACACAAAGTGTTCCACCTGTCTTACTAATAAAGAATCTGGGAATTGAATGAGGTTATTTATCTTTCTGATTATCAAAGCTTTAAATGGTTGATGATGGACAATACTGTTGAGAGTGCTAGAAAATAGGTGATCTTTCACTTGTGGAGTGTAAACGGGTATCATATGTATATATTAAAAGGCAATTTGTACATTTTTAAGTTACTCCCTTTGGCCCCTAAGTCCCAGTTCTAGATATTTATTTCACAAAACTATTCAGATATAAACAAGCATACATGTAAGCATATGCGCATCCACATACACACAGAAATGAAGGCTGCACACCACCAGTAGTAGTGTTAAGGGCAGGTCTACCCAGCTGGGCCCAGCCCCCAAGTGCCTGAAAGAGGACACTGTCCAGGAATCTAGGGATTGCACAGCCCAGCCCACCACCACTGGCAGTGGGCTTGAAGACTCCTCCTGGAGTCTGAGGTCAGGCCCATTGAAATTACCACTACCACCATCACTGTCACCCACTCATATGTGCTACCCATGGGCCTGGGGACTATTCTGCCCAGCCTGTTACAGCCACTGCCAACAGCAGCATGGACCACACAGATCCTGGCAGGGGTGTCCAACCTGTGGGCTGCAGTCTGCATGCAGGTTATTTGAGGAATGTTTTGCTTATCAAAACACTGGTGTCAGATATTACAAACATTATATGTAGACCCATTATGCACAGACCTTTTTTTTCTTTTTCTCATCAGCGTTCATTAGTGTTTGTGTATTTAACATGAAGCCCAAGACGTTCTTTTTATACAATTCTTTTTGGCAGAGAAAAAAGGCTGGACTCTCCTGTGAGGGCTGTCCCACCACTGCTACTGCTATTGCCTGTGTTGCACACACTGTCCGGGACTCTGGGATCACCCAGCCCCTGCTGTTGTTTCTAGCACCTAAGAAAGTTGACTAAAGGCCCAAGAATCCACCTCCCACTAATATCGTTGGGGTATATGCCACCCCGAGGCCTAGTGAAAGGCATACTTAGCCCCCCACTGCCACCACTGGGGTCCTTTTTTCTCTCCTATATCCTACCATGTACAAAAATCAACTCAAATGTTACACATAAAATTATAAAACTACTAGATAAAAACCTTTAGATCATTGGCCTAGGAAAATATTTTATGGCTAAGACCTCCAAAGCATAGACAAAATGACAAAATAGACAAATGATACTACATTTAACTAAAAAGCTTCTAAAGAGCGTAGGAAACCATCGACAGAGCGGGCTACGTGTATACTGGCACACTACTGTTGGATGCATCACGTTGAAGATTGTTACAGTTTCTTGATAAATTGGCCTTTCTATTGTATTTCTTTTTGTTTCTGGTTATGTGCTATGCTCCAAAGTCTACTCTGTCTTTATTAGTTTAATGTAGCAAATCTGGCTTTCTTTTGAGTCACGTTTGCTTAGTAAATCTCTTCTCCATCCTTTTACTTTTCACCTACTGTTACCCTTCTATTTGAAATGAGCTTCTTCTAGACAACATCTACTCAGATCATTTTTATGTATTCTAACCATTTGTCTTTCAATGGGTATATTTTCATCACATATGTAGTATAATTATTGATACGGCTATTTTAAATCTAGCATTCATTTGTTTTATACAGAGGGTGCCAAGAAGTGTGTACATGTATTAAGAAAGAAAAACTGTATTATTAAATCTGTAATACTCAATATATACCAATAAGCTTTGTTATCTTGTATCTTTTGTAATTGCAGAAGTCAAACATTATCTGAGTGTTACAATTTGAACATGGTTGTTTCCTTTCTTAAAATGTGCATCAGTCTTCACATTTTTTGGTTCTCTCTGTATTCGTTGTTACCGCTATGGTTCCTCTGTTTTCTTTTATTCTGCCTTATTATTTGAATGAATTTTAGTGTTCCATTTTATTTTCTATTTGGTTTTTGGATGTAGCTCTTTGGATATTTTTAAGTTTCTCTAGGAATCTCCACATTCATTATTTTTCACTGTTTACTAAGAGTCAGTATTTTTTTTATTTCAAGTGGAAGGTAGGAACCTGACACAGTACTGGTGTCGTCACTCTCCTTCATATTGTAGTTGTGTACATATTGCAGTTGTATGCCTTGAAGACACCATCTGACACTGTTAACACTTCTACTTCCAATAGTCAAAGTAAAAACTCAAGTCTATTCTGTTGACATTGATATTTACCATTGCTTTGCCCTTTGTACCAAAGTTATGGTTCTGCCTGGACATTAGTAAGAAGTGGGACCATAAACCAGGTCAGAGTTCTAATTTACTGAATTTTGGATGGATCAAAATTTTATAAACATTCCCCTCATTCCTCTTCCCTCCCTCCCTGCCTCTGTGTACATGTGCACACACACGCACGCTCACTCATGTGCAACACGGTTGAATCATAAATAGAGATATTTTCTGTATATAATTGGATTGTATCAGTTTCTGATTACTGTAAATCATTGTTCCGTAAATTTTGGTCTTTAAATATTTAATAAACACATATTCCACGAACAAAATATTTTTCAGTAGGCTAGTGAAAACTACTTTGACTCAACTCCACTGAGGCATCAAGGAGCTAGTTAACAATATTACCCCATGAGTCACTCACGCTTTGCAAAATTTCCTCCCTGTATGCCTCCCCCTGGCTCAAGAAGGTAGAAAATATCTGATTTCTGATATGTTATACAAACAGCGGTCATTTTCTGTGTTGTCTCAGTCTTGGTTTCCTAGACTTCCGAGATGAACAGTGATACCCAAGTATGCGTCTGACACAGATATCAAGAACGCACCACAAAGAAAGTGCCTTTATTTTCTTCCTCTTCTTTTCCTACACTGGTCTCTATCAGCCTTCTAGAGCCACCCTCACACCACTACTGTCCCTCTCTTTTCTCCCTCCTATACCTTCTCTTGTTCCTTGTGAAGTTCCCTATTTTCCCCCCATGTCGACTACCCTTCGTTCTAGTCATCCAGAAAACCACTAAAATCAGTACACATTTGTTTTATTTTATTTTATTAATTTATTATAATATTTATTTATTTATTTCTGGGTGGGCCAAAGGATTTTGGTTTGATCCTAGAACTCCCAAGCACGGACCAAATCACATAAATTAGGCTGGGATGGTGGTTAAGTGACCTGTCCTTTCTTATTTGCTTTTTTGTTTTATTTCAGATTAATATGAGGGTACAAATGATTAGGTTACGCTGTTTGCATTTATTAAGTAGAGTCCAAGTTATAGTTGTGCCCCTTTCCCAGGAGCATGTACCCTTATATTGTGCTTGTTACTGGGGAGCACACTACTCCCCCTTCCACTTCTACATGCCTTTCTCCAACTTGAATTTAATAGAGTTTTTCTCTCCTGTGGGTGTGTACTTGTTCATCTACTCAGTTCGTGTTAGTATTGGATACTTGCTGGATACTTGCTATACTTGCTATTACTGGATACTTGCTTTTCTTTTCTTGTGATACTTTACTAAGGAGAATGTTCTTCAACTCCATCCAGGATAATACAAAAGATGTAAAGTCTCCATCTTTTTTAAGGCTGTATAGTATTCCATGGTATACATATACCACAGTTTATTAATCCACTCATGGGTTTATCAATACTTCAGTTGATTCCACATGTTGGGAGATTGTAAATTGGGCTGAGATTAATGATCTACTGAAAATGTCAGTATAGGAACATGTTATTAAAGGTTTTAATCAAATCTTTACTTTGATAACTACCTTATATTTAACATAGGGCTTTATGATTTCCTGTTTATTTTGGAAATACAGCATAGAAGTATCAAAAGCATATAAATCCCTAAAAATTATAATTATAAAAACTTTTAATTTTTTTCATTTTTTCTCAAAGAAAATTTGTAAAACATATTCATTTTCACATTATAAGTACTTAAGTAAAATACTGGTTTCTTCATATTCTAAATACTTTTTCTTATATACTAATCTTTCAAACTTAATTATGTATCATTTTATATTTTATTAAATTAACATGTCACAACTTAACTGTTCTACTCTTTTTTTTTTTTTTTGAGAAAGTCTCACTTTGTTACCCTCAGTAGAGTGCTGTGGCGTCACAGCTCACAGCAACCTCCAACTCTTGGGCTCAAGCAATTCTCTTGCCTCAGCCTCCCAAGTAGCTGGGACTATAGGGGCCTGCCACAATGCAGGGCTATTTTTGGAGATAGGGTTTCGCTCTTACTCAGTCTGCTTTTGAACCCTCCACCCACCTCAGCCTCCCCAAGTGTTAAGATTAGAGGCATGAGCCACTGTGCTCAGCCTTGCTCATATTTTTAAGAAAAGTATTTGAATACAGATTATTTTCTTGTGCTACATGTGTAGAAGTATAATAATTGGGCAAAATTACATGGCCATCAATCTTACCGGATTTCTTTTTGTGAGGTTTTCTTTGTTATTGTCATCAATTTATACTCCTACCAAGTGTACAAAAGTGTATCAAAACTTAAAATCAGTTGGTTATACAGTCTCTTCATTTTAAAAAAGCAAACATTTCTAGGTGACTGAGAACCTGTCTAATTATTTGCCATCAAGATGAAATTCTAGATACACTTTGGATTGCAGTCTATGGAAGGGCTGGTGGTTTGGGCTGGAGATGAGTAAGACATCGTGGAGAATGGAAGGACCGTCTGGGATGGAGACAACATGAGGAAAGAGGGAGAGACTGAGTATATTTCCATGCTTTCACCTGAAATTAGCCTGGAACAGGCAGACATTTTTCTCCTTTTCCTTTCAGCACTTTTTAACCCACGCTTTCAGTATCCCTCACACTCTTCTTGGCTAGTACCATGAAAACACTCACTTATAAGCCAGGCTTGCAGGCACATGGCTGTGGTCCCAGCTACTTGGGAGGCTCAGGCAGGAGGATCCAAAGAATTTGAGGTTCCTGTGAGCCATGATCACACCATTGCATTTATCCCAGATGACAGAGAAAGACCCTATCTCAGAAAACATTTTTAAATAAATATAAAAACTATAAAAAATTTAAATATAATTTATGTAAAATAGGCCTTAGATATTAGGTCTATGGATATGAATGAAACAAATAATATATCCTATGTAGCAAAAACTCTCTAATTTATGGAAAAAATTGACCTGGAATAGGTCAATACTCATTCAGTTTAGCCTGAGTTCATGTGTGCCTGTAAGAGCCAACTGTTTTTCTGTTCTTTGTACAGGACAGCCAATGGGAAGGTGCCACTTTGTTCAAGAGTGCCAAGTCAGGGACTTTACCTTCAACACAAGCATGCATTTCAAACCTTGAACAAACAGGCTTTTTAATAAAATGAAGGAAAGGGTTTCTTTCTTTTTTTTTTTTTTCTAGAAATTCACAAATATCACTTGACAGGTGACAGCTCTTCCCTTACAAAAGGGGCTGTTTGCTTTTTGCTTTGGTGTTTGGGTAAACTGCTGCACTGCACTGGCAGAGAATTTATTGCCTAAGGGAAGGTGTTTGCAGTTGCAGTGTTTAATCTGAAAAGAAACCCTTTTCCTTCTGTCCCCTCCCTTTCTCTTTGAGGAGGAAGAGCTGGAAATGATAGCCCCAGGGAAATAGTTCCCCTAACACCTGTCTTTGGTGTAACCTCAACAATGTTACTTAAGACACTGTGCTCCGTGTCTCTGCATTCAGAATGACAAAGTTGAAGAGGGCAGATAAACAGAAAGGGATTTCAGCAGAAACACAGGAGCTGATTCTGACCTTGTATCCTCTTAAAAACTGATCATATTGAAATCCCAGCATGCCAGCTTAAAAAGAATCTGATTTGTTTGAAGTAATACTCATGCCATTAATCACCTGTCCTTACCTTCAGCAAGAAAATATAGCTTAAATCTATCAAACTTGGAAAATTCTAGAATGTTGTATTTTTATATTATAATCATGCTCTTGTTCTAGTTGAATCTTTCTTTAATAGACGGAGAAACTGATGTTCAAACTGATTACTAGTAACTTCTCCAACATTTCTGATAGAGTTTATAAGAAAACCAGGGCTAAACCTAGCTTTCTTGATTTCTAGACATGCGTCTGTATCTTTTATTAGAGGGAGTAGAAAGAGTTCAGGCTCGTAGATGGCTGCCTGTGTTTGAATCTATTTCTATCATTCACTGTTCAGCTTAACGTTCTGTGAACTGCAAAATGATTCAGAGCCTCAGTGTTTTACATCTGCAAAATGAGGGTAATGATACTGCTGACACACTACAGTGGAGTTGTTTTGAGAACAGCAGGGATGTAAAGCAGTTAACACCACACCTTACGGGTGGTCAGTCCTTGGGAGTAATGGCTGTTACTCTTAATCTTAGAATGTCTTTAATTTGGAAACAGTGAATTATTAATTCACAATAAGCAATTACTGATGCAAGGAGAAGAAATGAATCTACAGAGGTTTACATTTTTGTTTTTGCAAAAAATAAGGTACTATTTGAAGATACACTAACATGCCATGAAACTTGACTTGGCCATAATTTACCAAATGAATTAGACAAAGTTGAGTTTTTCTCAAACTGAAATCAAAGTATTGAACCAGAAAACCTTCTTGTAAAAACAATATGTATTTTTTTTTCCCTGTTTAGGTCTCAGTTAGAACTCATAAGAAAACTTTTTTAATTTCATTTACTAAAGTTTTTATTAGTTATTTGGGTATCATTCCATTATCACAACATAATATTCTTTTGTTCCAGTCTAATGATTAAGAACATGAGCTTTGTAATTAAATACACTGATATAACAGGGTTTAAATCTTAGCATAATAATAAAGTCAGAGCTGCCTGGACTCCTATTCAGATTTAATTCAGTAGCTCTCAAAGTGCTGGTCTTAGGGCCAGCAGCATCAGAGTTATTTAAGAACTTGTTAAAAAATGCAAATTTGGGGGTACTATTCAAGATCTACTAAATCAGATCTACTGAATCTGGAGGAAAAGGTAAATCAGCAGTCTTTCTATAAGCCTTTCAGATGATTCTAATGTTTTATATCCAGTGGTACAATTCAATCATTTAGTATATAGAGTAGAACCTCCATAGCTGACCAGTCCTCCATTGATCACCTCCTTAAGTTGACCTTAGTTTTCATAAACTGGACATGTACCATATACGCATCAGTACAGTAGGCCTAGTTCCTTATGTTGACCACCTCCATATATTGACCAATTTGTTACAGTCCCTTGAGTGGTCAACTTACAGAGGGTCTACTGTATTTTTTAAGTGGGCCTTTGGGAAGTGGCTGGCCCAAGGATATTCAGTTATAATAACAGGGAGGAAATTTCTAGACCAGTCTCTACTCTCAAATAGGTATTTCTAGTTGTGATTCATCTTCAAATATGTTAAAGGGTTTACTAGGTTATACTATTTAGAAAATTTAAAGGTAAAATGTAATACTTTAAAAGAAATAATTAAATATATGTATTAAGTAGTTGAGTACATGTGTCTTTATCAGTAAGATATTATGTTCAGGTATGAATTCTCATACCTGAATTTCTTTAATTATAGAGATGGTTCATAAGAATATCTTTCCTGGCAAAGGTCTATAATTTCAAGCTTGTGTTCTTGTCTATTCAACAAGCATTTGCTGATTATCTACTTATTTCATGATATTCCATTAGGGATGTAAAGTTTATCAGGGTGTTTACTTTTTTTTTTTTCCTCTGCCACACATCAGAAGAATAAGAGTTGTCTTGGGCCACATGTTAAATACATAAACACCAATGGAAGCTAATTAACATTAAAAAGGCCCATGCAGACATTTCATGATAGCCAACACCACAGAAAAAGTCCTCATAAAATCATCATGTGGGCCACAGGTTGGATATCCCTGGATAAAAGAGTTGAGTTTATCAGTGCCTATAATGTAGAGTTGGTGGAGGAACAGATCAGAAGTAGATGAACTAGTTAAAAACAAACTAAGTTATTGTATCCAGGAAAGTATTTATTGCTTAACTATTGGGGGATGAATGAATAGACAATAATTGGGCATCATGAATGGACAACAGATCAGAATTCACTTACTAATTGCTGGTCTGCTTAATTTTGGGAGCAGCATTCATATTATACATTATATAAATCATACCTCTTAGATTAAGCAGCTCAGTGGTCCTACATCCAGCTAACATTTGATGTTTGCCATACTTGAGACAACCTGGGGAATGAATGAATAAACAAAAGACAAATTCTTCCCCTAAGCACCTTCCAGATTATTATGGGACAGGAGATGAAACCAACAATTTTATACAGATACAAAGTGCTAAGTGCCAGAGGAAAGCAAAGATGTCAACTTTGGCAGGAAATCTGATGATAATTTCTGTTTGAAAGCTCAGGAAATAATTCGGTCATTTGAAAGAGAAAGGAGAAAGATTATTTTAGGGAGAGAAAACTCTTTAAGTTAAACAGGGACTAGGCTACCAGCTTAAATGCATGAGGCACTCATGCACCTATGATATGATAGGAAATAGTCATGCTTTAAAAGAACTGAAAATACTTGAATCACCTGAAGTAATTTGATTCTTTAGAGTTTCCTGGACACATAGAACATATGTGTACATGTGGGCTTTTAGTAAGAATGTATTTGATACATTGTGTAATGGGAGAGGGTCAGCTTGGTTTGGCCTGGACCTTATAGGCAAGAGAATGTGTATAGGAATAGACAAATAGTTGAGTGGCAGGGAAAATAGTAATGCCTTCTGAATTGATATCCTGGCTGGGCTGGTTGTGCATAACTAGAGGACAGAGGCTGGAGATGGACAGGTGCCTGTATATACACATGATCTTGCACTGCGCCATCAACAGAAGCTGGTGTCTTGAAATTATGATTCAGTCCTTCTGGTAGACTATTATTTTCAGATAAGGCCCTATTCATTATCCAAATTTTTTTCCTAACCTTTTTTTCAGAATAGACTGCTAATTTGTAGGGTATGAACAGTGACAAAAAGGATAATCTCCTTAGTTTTCAGTCTAATGAGGGAAATAGGTGCGTATCTCACTAGAAAACAAGGTCCATGTTGATAAAAGACTGATACACAAGCCTAACACAAGGCTGATAAAACTTGATGGATTATTTCTAATTGGAAGGATTTATAAGAGTCTCCAGGTAAAAGGTAATTTTTTTTTTTTTTTTTAATGCACACATACTCTTAGTATGCACAGTATAAGCTTTCCACGGGGAGCTATTTTGAAGATGTTCCCTTGGCTCCTACTTGGTTTCTGAGCGTCATTCTGTTTTCTTTTGTCTATTAAAGTTACTCTGTTTAGGAAAGACATTCAATTCACTTATAGATTAAAAAAAACAGTTTTAACTTCAGTCTGTTTACTTTTAATGCTCCCAAGAAGGTGGGAGCTCTTAATGGGTATGATTCAAATCATTTCTCACCACACCCTCTTAAAAAGGTAAAAAGAGAGCAGGTATTTTAACATCTCGTTTTTGTATTTCTGTAGCACAGAATAATGAATCAGAAACTAAATTAAAAATAAGAACCCTGTCATTTGTCTTGGAATCGTGTGTACTTTTTTCCAGTGGATGCTGCTACCTGCTTCCCTTCACATTAGAACTAGATAGCCTTATAAAATGTGGATTTAAAAAATAACTTTCTCTTTTAGATATCTGGGTAGGGTATCAGATGGTTTTTCTATAACCAGAGTTTTATTGGACCATTATGGATTCGGCCATGTTGGCTGCCCTAGATGAAAGGAATCAGCACAAACCATCTCTGCCATTGAGATAAATAAATGCAGTCAGCTTCCCATTTGTCCAAGTATTTTCTTTTCTTTTCAGCAATAAGCCTATTTAGGAAAAGAGACAACTCAGCTGCTTGCAGTAGGTCTGGTAGAAAAAAACAACTAAGGAAGATATGGAGGAGGAAAAAAAAAATATTTTGATGGCTGAATAACAAAAGTCCCCGGCCCCCCAACACAGAGATTCAAGAATTAACACATCACATGTTTAAGCTCTTTGGCTATCCTTTGGCATAGGAAGGGAATTTGGGGTTTTTAATTTAGTACTTTGTAAATATACTATCTTTTGCATTTTTAAAGGAATTCAAGTTTGAGCAGTAACTAAATTTGGTGAAAAACATTGGCCTGGACATGAGGAACTTCAGCTTCTAGTCTTCACCCTGCTGTTGCTAATTGGTTTCCTATTGATGGAGAAATAACTGCCCCCTCTGGGCCTTAGTTCCCTTATGGGAAGGGGCATTGGGTTGGGCAAGGACTAGGTGAAGATTCAGTTCCATCCTCTACAGTGGAATAATTGCCATTCTTTGCTCCTGAACTCCATCTTGCTACAACTCCTCTTGCATCTCAGTGTGGCTATAGTGGGTGCATAGCACACCCAAACACATTTTTAAGAACTATTACTAGTGGTGCACACCTGTAGACTCAGCTACTCAGGAAGTTGAGACAGGAGGATCACTGGAGGCCAGAAGTTGGAGACTGCAGTGCTCAAGGATCATGCTGGCGCTCCAGCTTGGATGACATAGCAAGATCTGCTCTCTTAGGAAAAAAAAAAAAAAAGGATCATTAGTGAAAGCATAAATATATCAATGTAATCTGTATGAAGCACTGGAAAAGTTCTAAATAACACCTGTGGCATATAAGCCAAAGAGTTTGTAATGGTGGCTCTCTTTTCTTTCTGTTCTTTCCAGGAAGGGGCGAGTATTGTAAAAACCTGAACACAAAAGCAACATTTTTATATCTGAGAAAATGAATAGCTGTTAATCAGTGTTTTTTGTGGAGGCGGGGTGGGCGGTAAGGTATTACACTAATAAAGATTAGTCATAAATATGAATACTGTCTGGAGTGGAGAAAGGAGAAGTAACCAACTCTTTCTTTTGCTCTCCCAGTCCCTCTTCTAAAGTGCTGCCTCTATCTTCCTTAAAAGCCCTGGAGGCAGTGTTCCTTCCAAACAACTACTCGTCTAACCAGTTCATTGGAATGCGTTTCTACAGACTGTCTCCTCATTCAAATATCTTTTGAAAATTTACCTCTCTAAAAGCATAAATCATGTTTTAAAAAATACAGTGGTAAATATTGCACATAGAATCTTTAATCTGGTTTGAAAAAATGCACAAACATACCTACCTAATATTTTAAAACAGCGACCCAAAACAGAAGTCATTAAAACAACGGCCTTGCTCCTTTTAGAGAGAAGGCTTTTCTTGATTACATTTTTTTCTTTGAGGTGACAGAGATTAAATTCTCTTGATGAAACCTTTCCTCCTCAGTGCACATCTCCTCCTACCCCTCACCCTGTAGCCTGGGGTGCTTTTTTTGAAAATACTAAGTATAGATTATCTCTGCTGGCATTTTAAAATAAATTGTAAACTATGAAGCAAAATATATAAATTACAGATTGCCACAAATCTTGCCGTGTGAACAAATCGTGTCATATCGTCAATCTTGCCTTTATACAAACATATACAAACTTCTTACACTGAAAATTTTAGTAATTGTGGAGTATATACTTCAAAATTTACCTTCAGTGTATAACAAATAGTAACTTAGGCAATAACAGGTGTCAGAGGGTGTTTTCGTCTGTCTGTTTTTTCCTAAGCCAGTTTTTCATTCAGTCTTAAAAAACAGCACAGCACAGCCCATCCCTCCTCTTTCCTGGTTGTCGCGGCTCCAGGAACCAGGAGCTCAAAGTCTGGCGACACCTGACGAGGCTGAGCGGGATTTCCCTGGCGGGACCGCCGAGAGCAGTGTTGGGGACCAGTGCAGCTGCGGATCGGCACGAAGAACTGGGAGCCTCGGAAGGACAAACGCTTTTCTGGCGCCGTCTGACTTAAGTCCACCCACCGCCTGCCTAAGTTCTCCATGTGTGGCCTGGGGACCAGAGCACTGTGATGAGGCCAAGGCTGTGGACATACACGGCATGGACATTAAAGCGCTGAAGAAACTCAAAAAAAGCTGTCCCCAAAGTCTGATCAAGCAGATCCCAGGAATCCTTGGTCCTGTCCATGGCTGACGTGTTTCCTTTCCTGTTGACACACAATGAAAACCTGGTGGCCAAAGCTGATGAGATGAAGTCCACGTTTGGAGGTTTTGTCTCTGGCTGTAGCTTGGGCCATGTGAAGATGGCAGACCTGGACCCTGATGTACAACTTCCATCTGGCCATTAACTTTTTGGTGTCACTGTTCAAGAAGAATTGGCAGAATGTCTGGGCTTTATACATTGAAAGCACCATGGGCAAGCCCCAGTGCCTGCATGCAGCCACGTTCTATTAAATTCTAATGTTGTCCCCCTCCAAAAAAAAAAAAAAAACTGACCTGAAACATTTTCTTATTCTGATTGTGTATAGTTACCAACTGAATATGGATAGTTTGTGATTTGAATTTAGTGAAGAAAGAAAAGTAAATGTGTGTTGGTCTCTCCATGTGCGCAGTGCAGTTAAAATGACATAGTGTTGGAAAAGTTGAATTTCCTACTTTGGCTAAAATCTGAATGGCAAAGGATGGAATAGGCATTTTCTTTGCTGGCTTTGATTTTTGAAGGAATCCCTGCATCATTTGAATCAATTTGAAGTTTGGTTTTTATTTCTAACTCCTAAAACAATATGATGAAATTGACCATTTTGGTTTATTAGGAAGTTCAGCTAAAGGGTAGCTCATGGTTGGAAAACAGTTTAAGTTTCAAGTTTTAACATGTAGAATCCAGAACACTAAGTTATCTGATAAGCAATCTGATAAATAAAAACCATCATATTATGACTGAATTATAAGAAAAAAGAATGTTCAGATTCAAACATCTCCCTAAACAGCCTGTTGTATAAAGAAGAGGCAGCAGTTTTAGAAGTTTTAGAACCTAGGTTCTGGTCTTGAATTTTATACCATTTAGTTCTATAACCTGACATATATCACTAATCTTCTCTAGTTTCAGTTTCATCACTTAAAAACTAATCTAGATGATTGATACGAAATCTAAATATCTTCTACATCTAGATATCAACAATTTCTTAGAACAACCCATAAATGTGAAATCACATACAGTCTGCCAACATGTAAGTAAAGTAATATTTTATTATTAGAGACTTATTTTAAGTATACTTCAGTTTCTATAATCAAATACTCTGAGTATATTAATAGTTTACCCCTCTGTAAGCTTAAGGTCTTTTTTCTTCTGTAAAATGGGATTAATATAATTATTGTGAAAACTAATTGGGATAATTAATATGAAGAGTTTATCAAAATAGCATAATTCAATAAATGTCAGCTTTTCTATAGTTACTTTTATAGGTCAATAATCGAATACAATGGGCTGTTTTAAATAAAGACAATTTCACAAGTGTTTTTGTATGGATGTTATAATGTTTTACAATTCCTCTTATTTTGTAGCCGAGTTTTGTTTTCTTACTGTGTAATTCTTTTAAAATCTCTTGAATCACAAATATAAGTAGTGGAATAGTACATTAGAAACTTTCTTTACAATCTGTGGATAATCATTAGTCAAACTACTCTAAAGTTCTAAAAACAATGAGGAAAACTTCATTTCAGAGTCAAAACACTGTTGTCAAACAATTGCTTTTCTTCCTCATAATAAAGCATTCTGTCTAAAATATCCCAAACATACTTTTGATAATGACCTGTGATATGATGTCACCTATGCCTTTAGGGTTGGCTTGTGATTGTATTGTTGACTTAACTTTAGGTTGTGATAAAAGCATGTTACTGAACATGGATTTGACAGTGGCATGTGGGTACCATAGTGAGACTTCATGTAAAGGTTCAAGTGCATGTAATGGATAAAACATATGGGCTAAACAATGAGAAAAAGCACAAAGTTATAACTTCCTAGTCAATGACATCGATAACAAGTGTATGTATGCTCACAGATGGCCAGAGAAGCTTCAATCTAAGGTCAACATGAAAGCTAATTAATCTGGGTGCAGACCTGTTTGAAGTCCAGGTCTACCATTTATTAGTTGTGTGACAAGTTATTTCATGTCCCTCTACGTCATTTCCATCATTTATAAAATGTGGATTATAATGGTACTCCCTCATAGGCTGATACACTAAACAGACCATGTGTATGAAGTGCTAAGAATCATACCTTTCCTTAAGAAGTGCTTAACAAATATTCACTATTGTTACTCTGACTCTCTTTGTGCATATAATATATTTAATACTGCATTAAAGATGCTATAATATCTACCATCTTCCAACAATTTGGTTCCATGCAATGATCAATTTGAATAACAAGAGTAAAAAAATGTATTCTGGGTAAAAATTAAAGTAAGTTTTTATTTTATAAACTGTTTTTCCTAGTCAGTCCCTTTGAGACTACTGGGCAGTAAAATAATAGTATAAATGTTTTTATTTATGTGTGTATTTTGATTGTAATTTCTAGCAAGTCAGCTCTAGTATGGGTTTGGATTGGAGACTGTGTGTTGGGTGGTTGTAGGAACGAAACTTGATTCCTCCATAGTATTCTTCCACATAGTTGCTATTCCTTTTATATTTAATAATTCATTTAGAATTAATCTAATAAATATTGTCTCTGAGTAAAAATATAATAAATATGCCCAATAAATAGCTTATGTACCTTAGATGGATGAATCAAAAGAGAAATAAAACTTCTAAAATAACTGTATCCATTTAGATATTTAAGCCTTTTCCCAGGTAGCCATTTCAGGCAATGTGTTGGACTTCCTCCTTATCACTTATATTCAATGAAAGCTAATTAGGAGCATTTAAAAAAAAAATGACCTTTATTTAATACTAATTTTTTGTTTTAAAATCATCCAATTTGATCACTCCTTTTATACAATAAATCTGGCCAAATTTGCACTTTTTTTAAAAGATGAAAATTTATCACCATTAATTATATTCCAATAATAAGTCACAGACTGATTCATAAATTACAACAGATTGTTCACCAGGCTCCCAGCTCCATGAAAGCAGAAATCATATCTTTCTTTTCTGTTAAACCCATTACAGAGCCTGGCACCTGTTAGTTTTCAGCAAATATTTGCTGAATGGTTTGGGCAGACAGCAACCTCATCTCTTAACTAAATTGTTAGCTCCTTCAAGAAAGTGGTGCAATCTGTCTTCTGAATAATTCCCTAGATTTTCTTGATACAAGTTTTGAAGACCAGACACAATTCTTTCAACACATTTTTGTCCATCCTTGTTGAATTTCTTTTTCATTCCCATGTTATCTGTTGCTTTTTCTTTGGCTGGAATGTGTAAATATTAATTCAGAATGCTTCTTTGACATCTATTAAGCAATTTGTAATAGAATTAAGCAGCAGAATTTCAGGCAGTTGGGGAATTGTCAAAAAAATAGCTACATGAATACTGTCTTTTTTATTCCTTTTGAAGAACATTTTTCTCTGAGTTGATGCAAATTTGAAGAGGTTCCTCCAAGTCATCTCTGCAGAATGTTAGGCAGGACAAAGTGTTTAATGTTGCAAGTTTTTTCTGGAAATTAATCAGTCACGTCCATTGTATAAATCATGTAATATGTGAGTGGTTTTCATGTGATTGAACCAAAGCTAAATACAGTAAGAATTTGAAAAATTATACCTCTTTATCAAAAACAAACAAAATATCTAATGTTTCAGTAACTCTCTAATGTTTAACAAGTTATTTCTCATCTCCTGTCACCCTTGACCTTCTCAACAATGTGCAATATATGTCTAAAACCATTCTAGGTGTTAATAGATCATCTCTGCATTTTTGGTTTAATTAAATGTTATTAAAAACCACTTAACTTCTTTATTAGCGTACAGGTTAGTATATGTGACTAAATAAAAGGCACCCCTAATGCCCTGTTTAACACTGAAGTTAAACAAGTGAAAAATATTGCTCTTGTTCTGGAACTCCAAACTAAAATAATGGAATCTCAAAGATACATTTTCTTTATTATCGTTTCATTATTACTTTACCTGACAGTGACCATTTACAATAATACCGAGGCAGGAAAAAAAAAAAACTGAAGGTGAAAACAAATCAGCTGGTTGACCTTAGAGACACCCACATGTTCTTTAATTACTCGTAATTGTCGCCTTTTAAATTAAGTCACAAACTCTTGTGTTGATGTCCTGAGGTGAACATTTGGGCATACTTGATAGTATCCAAACAACTTATGAGTGAATAAAGGTCTGTTTGGTTGATTGCTTGGTTATCTGAGAGTGAGATCTTGGCTCTTATTTGTCTAAAGCAGAAAATGTCTGAGCAGCGTCTGCTAACTCCCATCCGTAGGTCAGTTCACGTGAACATTTAGCAAATTCATTGATTCATTTCTTCTTAAAATGTATTGAAAATTTCCTATGCACAAGACCCTGTTTAATATTTACATGCCAAATTAATGGTATTAGTAAGAAGTTTATTCTCAGTAGGATTTGATAGCATATCAGAAACTTTGTTTTTTGATCATGGTGAAGTGATAAATAGTGCTTTTGTTTACATGGCTAATTGTAAGGGTTTGGAAGCACTCCTTTGATGTACTAAGAGCAGCTAATGAGGACAGTTAAATAAACAAACCATTATGATGAGCCTGGGAGTTCATATAGACATTCTGGTAGTTTGCTTCCTGCCTCTGGCCCAAAGTTTCGTGTCTATCTTCCCAAGCAGAACAACTATTTTGGATTTCATGGAAAGCCAGCATCATAATCTAACGTTCTATTCATGCACTTAGAATATCAGTGTTGGAATTGACTTAGAGACTATCTAGTAGCTAGTGCTTTTTACTAGTAAAAAAGCAGAAGCTCAGAAAATGAAGGATAAGCTCTAGGTTCATGGCCATTTAGTGAAGAAGCCATTCTAGAATTAAGTTTTCCTGATTTTTCCTACTGTACTATGATGCTTCCTTTAAAAAAATTAAATAACTATATAATAACTCCTGGAAGTAACTCTGCATTTCCCCAGTCAGTACCTGCCAGTGTGAGACTACCAGACATTTTTAGGTAATATTACAGAATTGCTCTCACATTGTCCTTTTGCCTAATGGCAGCTTATATCTACTTGTGTTAATAAAAAGTATCAAAACTTTTTCTCTGATGTGTTTGGCGCTGACTCAATGTCAAGTTTGGTGCTGAGACTGTATCATGTTTAATGGAAAAGTAGATTGAATTTCTGCCTCATTTTCAAGAATTGTGCTGTAAGAACATGCCCCCCGCCCAGTCCCCAGATAATCTCGTCTAACAGCATTGGTGGTGTAATGAATTAGTCTTGCACGAGTCTTTTGCTTCTGGAGGGCTAAGCAGGGGATCAAATCCTTTCTTTGTAGTGAGACAAGCTGCCAGAGACGTGATTGATATTGCAGACAGAAGTAGGACTTCAAGGAAGGAATAAGCAGATAAGTGGGGGTAATAAGCAGATAATACTACCACTTTGCACTTAGTGTCGTTTTTTATCTGAGCATCTGAAGACAGCCACATCTTTAAAACATCAAGGTCCCTTGTATAAGGGGAGAATGGGGTCTCTTCCTTTACTGTGTTCCTCCTCCATAATCAATAGATCAGTGAAAAGGTTTCCAAGGGAAGATCAGTGGTAAAGATTTTTTTTTCCCCCTTTCTCTGGAAAGCTAAGTCACCAGGATATGAAGCAATCATTCTAAAAGTTATCTTGATCTTGAGGCAATGTTTTGTATGCACTTTCTCCTACAATGTTTGTATCCGAAAAAAAGAAACTTCTACTGTACCAAGTCAGGTTTTTACTGTATTTTTTTTAAATCCCTTTGGATTGTGTCAGACTCACTCCCTCTGAGTAATTCTCATTCTTCCATTTATTTTACTCCTCAAAAATTTCCCTTGTAAATCTTATTTTAGGTCAAAGTCCTTGGGCAGTAAATCTTTAAGACAGCTTCAGGCCATTATGGCTCCCAGAAACCATTGTGAAGTGAAGCTGTGTTTAATAAGGTTGATGGAGCCTGTTAGAGATCTCTTTGAGTATGCCTTCATTAATTTTGTACACATCTTGTTAATTCAGACAAAGAGGGTAGGTTGCCAAGCCAAAATTGTTTCCTTTTAGCAGACCATGACTCAAAATTCAAAAGCTTATTCCTAGGACAGCCAGAGAATTATACTGGCTGCCACATGGTTTTTTTAGGGAACCTCGCTTTTTATTTAACAGAGACTAGAAAAAATTTCTAAGTCATTAAACCACCAAATATAAATTCCAAGTGACATAAAAAATATTGTTTAGCCATCCTCCCCGTCTTTGGCTGTGTTTTGCTAGTGTAACTATGGTGTGTGTGGGGTTTCTTTTTTTAAATCATAGATACCTTTGGGGTCTCAAAGGTCATCAGATCGAACCACCCATGCAGTCTGGCCTTTAACTCTGTAATTACAATACACAAGTAACTGGCTTCTACTTCCCTTAGGAGGTAAGAGAGCACAGATTCATTTATTCCATCCCCTGAAGATCAGAAAAAAAGAAAAGAAAAGAAAACACCAGCTAGGGATTAAAAGAAAGCAAATAAACCAAAACAACAATAAAACAACAACAAAAATACAGCTAAGTTCCTGCCTTCGTGTTTAATAGTTTTTCTAAAGAAAAATTTGTGTTCTTCTAGCTGCATTTCTTTTACAACACACATTTCAGACTTGGTGGAAGATCAAAAAAGAAAAACACACTTTGTATATGTAGTAGTGCCTCTGTAGACATCTTTCAGTGATCAAATGGTTTTGAGAGCTGAGAGTTTTCAAGTTGAGATAAAGATAGATGAGAAAGGAACTGGGGGTGCATTGGTGTTTGGGGGGAGCTGTGGTAAGAATATGAAGATGCGTGTCACCCTGTGGGCAAGCTCATTCTACTAGTGATAATTATATATAAGCTTATGTATTTTCCTTCCGCTTTATAATTTGTAAAACTCTATCTCATTTGACAGTCCTTCCAGTTTCTTTGTAAGGGAGGTGGTACAAGTGGTGATATACTTATTTAATAAACATGAAAATGGAGTTTCACTGGAGACCTAGTATCAAAACCCAGCCTTGACTGCAGGCCTTTTGACTCCACGCCATTGTTATCCAAGCCAAGTATGAAGTTCTTTCAAATATGCATCTGGATCCAGCAAATGAGTTATCGTGAAGTGCTACATGAAATGTTAGTAGTGTTATTCTGAGTACTCCATTTTGAGCGCGAATCTTTCCCACAGCAAGGAAATTCACTGATAACTTCATATAAAGAAGTTACCTGTTGTGACTGAGTCCATTTTTTTTTCACAACTCCAAATTTATTCTCTTTTAAGTCAGTCTTCTTTCCTTTTTTTTTTTTTTCCATGCAAATCCACAGAATGTTTCTTCTCTTCTTGGTAGGTAGATTATAGGTTCTACCTTTTCAATGTGGGTTGAAAACTGCCTTCTTCAGAACCACAGAGGTCTCACTGTATCACATTCACACTATTTATTTTTATTAAGTTTTGCCTACATGCCGGAGGGTGCTCTTGCTTCTAGTCCTCTGTAAGGTAACGTCCAACATACACAGCCACCCACTCTACTTCTTTGAGTGCCTCACACTTTGCATCTAGTATCAAACCTTCCATCTATCATTTAATCCACACACATTTTACATCTTTTGGAAGGTCCACACTTAGGACTGAACAACTTTTTAACAGAGAGAAACAGGTTACCCTTTACTAATTCCTTACTGTGTTTATTAGAAAACCTTACCAAAACTTAACATATTTTAAAGCAGAACTAGAGGTAACCAAATGGGTGGGTGAGATGCGGTTCTGGTACCTTGGAAAGCAAGCCATAGGCCATACACATGTGTTTCTCATAGTAAAATGTGACAAGTAATGCAATTCCTTTAAAGATGGGATGCGATGCTGAGAATGAAGTGGACAGGAGAGCAACTTGACACTTTCAAAATAATTACAAAGCACTGGGACACTCATTTTCTATCTTTGAGTTTTTTATTGTCTGTCTCAAGAATGAAGTGGTTTGGTTATATGATTTTCTAAGCCTCACAGTGGTGTAATATTCTGTAGTTATGTTTTTACCAGTCCTTACAATTGCTGTTTAAATTATCATCCTAAGAAGCCAAACATTCATTTTTCATCCTGCATCTTTGAAACACCACTTTTCCCTCCAGAGACAGTAACAAAGCCCATTCTCTCTTCTCCGTTCTCCTTCCTGGAGC
Organism: Galagoides demidoff; assembly: GCA_963574575.1. Classification (NCBI taxonomy): domain Eukaryota; kingdom Metazoa; phylum Chordata; class Mammalia; order Primates; family Galagidae; genus Galagoides; species Galagoides demidoff. The sequence continues at coordinate 1,825 of CAUYQV010192742.1, read as the reverse complement.
CTAAAGAGAGAGAGAGTGCTATGATTTTTGAGAGTTGATTTATAGTCCTAGGAAAAAAAAAACAGAAAAAAGAATTATGAGCAATGCTTAATTGATTGACAATTGCTGAAGACTCCCAGTTCTGTAGGAGAGTGATGGCTTACAAGGAACTTCTGCCATGTGTTTCTTTGTGTGAATTAAAGAAATGGATCCTTATATTTTATTCTTGAATTTATCTGGGGAACATAGGCTAGCCCTGCTGACTTAGGGTCTTTCAAGGCTAGAGATCTGTTAGGAGGACTGATTTTGCTTTACAGGTCTAAGTGTAAATGTTAGTCTCAGATAAGCAGAGAGTTTAACTCTCTAATTAGCCTTGCAGGGCTGTCCTTAAAGAAACAAAGAGTGTAGCATCCAGCAGTTTAAAAAGGTATGCCCTGCCATTGTTTGCTGAGGGTCAGAGGGTAAATGCTGTTGTGACAGTCGGTGGAGGTGGCACACTTCTCTGCGGAGGCTGAGAAGGAGAAGAGGCGTTGATGTGGATGTTTGGGGAGAGCAATAGCAGAAGGCGGTCCCCAAAATTCTAGGGTCTTTTTTATGCCCTTGCAATTCACATGAAGAGTTTCCATTTTTAATCCAAAGAGTCAGCAAAATAATGTCACAGGAAATAAGATTTGATCTAGCCCATACCCTTACCTTCAAGGAAGTTAAATGACCAAGCCTTCTGGAAGCTTAAAGTTACTGTAAGTATGAGAAAGATGCAGAGAGTTCAAGTCCACCACAGTTTCGTTCTAACATATCTTTCCTAACCTACCACTTCCATCTTCTTGTCATGTCCCCTCAGGCCCACCTAACTACCTAACTCCATGCTGGCGTGCAAGATACACAAGTTCATTCCTCTGTCATCTGGCCTATGATGCTGCTTTAATTTAGAAATATCTTCTCCACCTTCCAATTCTTTCTCATCCCTAAAGATTCAACTCATTGTCTCTTCATGGGTAATTAATCACTCCTTCTCTGTTCATATGGAACTATAACTTGTAACTTAACATTTAGTGTTTATTTTAGTTACTTAATTCACATATATTTCATCTTGACATTGAAAACATATTTTTTTTATATAAGTCTCTTCCAGTAGATGAGAAAGTCTGAAGATAGACTTATTCACCTTTAGTTCTTATTGTAGGATTGTGTGGGATAAAATGGACAGTTAATGTTTGGGAAAGAAACGTGTATCTGTGAGAAGAAATAAAATAGTCTCTCTATGATGGTCGCTAATGCTCCTTCTAATATTTACATATCCCCAGTGGACCTATGGTTTGATGTCAGAAAAAAAGTCAACTACTATTTTCTTTAACTTTAACTTTCATTTCTGTCTAGACTACCTGTTAGAATGAGAAAGAAAAACAACTGATTTGTGAACCAGTAAATGTTCGATCTATTCTCAAGGAATAATCAATTAATCAAGACAATCAAAAGAGGACTTTGCCTAATATTTAAGGATTATATATGAGTCTTAGTTTGATCCATAGTCTACCAGCTAGGTAAATACTGCTAAGAATATGGACCATTTGGCTTGGCGCCTGTGGCTCAATCGGCTAAGGCTCCAGCCACATACACCTAAGGTGGCGGGTTCGAATCCCCAGCCCGGGCCTGCCAAACAACAATGATGGCTGCAACCAAAAAATGGCCGGGTGTTGTGGTGGGTGCCTGTGGTCCCAGCTACTTGGGAGGTGGAGGCAGGAGACTTGCTTGAGCCCAGGAGTTAGAGGTTGCTATGAGCTGTGATGCCATGGCACTCTACCCAGGGGGATAGCTTGAGGCTCCGTCTCAAAAAAAAAAGAAAAAA